>JANEHU010003117.1:0-22902 GCA_027563435.1 Nasonovia ribisnigri | reverse complement strand
ATCTCAGGAAATTCTATTTCTACTAATGACCTTATGTCAACACTCCAGTCTTTCCGGAATGATTTCTTAGAATCTACCAAATCACAATCCAAAGTGCAGATATCACAGTTCAATGAGCTTAAAAGTGATATACAGAAGCTTTCTTCTCTCATCGCCGAGCTCAAGGCTGAAAACACTCAACTTAAGGATGAAATTAACATCCTCAAAAATAAAGTTGAGATCCTTGAAAGCACTGAGTCGGTGGATCATTCTAATTCGTCGCTTTCTCAAATGCTTCAAGAAGTCTCTGAGAGAGAACTTTGTGCTCACAATGCTTTGGTATACGGCCTATCGGAATCATCTTCCACGTTCGCTCCTCAACGAATTAGTGACGATAAAATAGCATTGGAAAATACTCTTGGACAGTATAGCAGTATCATTCCTAAATCCACCATGAAGCTTGTCCGTCTGGGAAAAGTGCGCCAAGATCATACTCGCCCTTTGAAAATTATCTTTCAATCCAAAGATGAACCAATCAACTTCATACGCGGCTTCACTGATGCTAAGCTCGGTGGAGCTATGTTTCCAACTAATTTCCGGATTGTCAGGGATAAAACTGTCTATGAACGTGGTTTACTTCGGTCTTGTCATTCCGAACTTGATCGCAGGGCTGAATCTGGTGAGGTTGGTCTACGGATACGATATGTCAATGGCGTGCCTAAAATTATACAAGATAATTCAAAAAACCGGGTCCCTGGAAGCGGATCCAATCATCAACCTCAACCCTAAGTCAACTTTCTTCTTCTTATTGCATGCTTAATCATAATTTTCTTAATGTTAAATGTATTTTTTGCCGTAATGCTAAATCAACCTTTAATTCGGTCCTATCCGATCTTAATAATTTAAAATTTAGGGTTACCTCAGGGCAACACCTTTTTAACCGTGAACCTGTGTCGCAATTTTCAAATAATATTTTGTCTATTTATTACCAAAATGTACGTGGCCTACGTACGAAATTGTCTAACCTTCATACTAACTTTGTTCTATCCACACACGATGTGTATATATTAACCGAAACCTGGCTATCCAAAGAAATATCTGATGCTGAGCTGGGGCTTGATGGGTATGTAACTTTTAGATGCGATAGGAATATTAATACTAGTTCTAGTTTACGCGGGGGTGGTACACTAATTGCTGTACATGCTAAGTTCAGACCTACTATAGTTTCTTCTCCAGTTCTTAATGTTTAACAAGTATTTGTACGCATTTCCCTCCCCGGTGGTGCTTCTGCACTCTTAGCAGGCATTTATTTGCCTCCTTGTTCTGATGCGTCTAGATATGAGAACCATAGCGATGCAATGGATCATGTATGGAAATCCTATCAATTTGATTTTGGTATTGTATGTGGTGATTTTAATTTACCCAATATTAGATGGTCTAATACGGACTCTGGTCTTGAATATGATGGTTCTGTTACTGATAAAGTTCGTCAGATCGGTGATCAATACGGAGCCCTTCACTTTGAACAAAAAAATAATGTCCCTAATATATCTAACTCTTTCCTTGACTTAGTTTTTACAAATAACAAACTTGTCAAAGTTGAGGAATCATCTGAGCCCCTCTTACCCTGTGATGTGTATCATCCAGCGCTTACTATATCCTGCACATGTCCCTTAGATATCCCTGTCCTTAATAATAGTCATTCTTTTCACGATTTCAAACATGGTAACTACGTTAAGGCAAACGATGATTTACGAAATATTAACTGGGCCCATCATTTATCGTCGTTAACGACAGAGCAGTCAGCTAAGTTTTTACAGAACTCACTTCTGCATGTCATTGATCACTGTGTACCTTTGCTCACTTTTCGTAACTCATTCTTTCCACCCTGGGTAACTAAGAGCCTCAAGGATCTTTTGGTCAAAAAGAAACAGGCCCATAAAATGTTTAAAACATTTGGTGGATTTAATAATTACCGTTGTTTCTCTCTTTTACGTGCTCAATGTAAATTTGATTCAAAAAAGCTGTACAGAGCCTATACGTGTAAAATGCAGGAGCAGTTGTGTAACAATCCACGCTCGTTTTGGGACTATGCCCGTAAGGCTCAAGGTAGTCAGAATATTCCGGAGAAAGTTCATTTCGATAGCATAAGTGCCTCCGGTGATCAAGTTTCAGATCTGTTCGCTTCTTATTTTTCCTCGGTTTATGTTAAACCTAGGGTGATATCTGATTCTCAGTTGAACTTGATAACTACAGAGCAATTTTCGTTTCTCCCATCCTCAATAACAATTACCCCTGACGAGGTGTCTGCTGCTCTTGAATCACTTGCTACTACTCGGGGTTCCGGACCTGATGGTATTTCAGCCATCTTTTTGTATCGTTGTAGAAACCATCTCACTTTGCCGATCTGTGCGATATTTAACAAATCCTTAGCAGAAGGAATCTTCCCCTCCGTTTGGAAATGTAGCCGTGTTACACCTATTCTAAAATCTGGGGACCCTACTGATGTCACTAACTATCGGCCTATTTCTGGTCTACCATTCTTAGGCAAAATGTTTGAATCGATTGTTCTGAAGCGTATCCAGCGTCCACTCTTGTCAACCATCTCGGTTGACCAACACGGATTTTTTCCTGGTCGGTCAACATCTACCAGTGCAATTGATTTTGTATCTTTTGTACATGATGCTTTTTCAACTAGGCGGCAAGTTGACGTTGTTTACACAGACTTCTCAAAAGCTTTCGACTCGATTGATCATAATACACTGATATATGTCTTGGATCGGTTAGGAATTGGTGACCCACTCCTAACCTGGTTGAGATCCTATCTGTCTGATCGAGTTCAATTTGTTAAATTATTTGGTATGAAATCTAAATCATTTAAAGTTTTATCAGGTGTTCCCCAAGGTAGTCATCTAGGCCCCCTGCTATTTAATATATTTATTAATTCTATTTGCTCGGTAGTTTCTCCAGCGAGGGTCCTGTTATTTGCAGATGATGCTAAGATATTCCACACAGTGTCGTCCACGGAAGACTGTCAAATACTTCAAAGAATTCTGGTAAAACTAACAATCTGGTGCGACATTGTTGGGCTCTCCCTAAATATTACCAAATGCAAAGTTATGTCATTCTATCGTACTAGAAATATTATAATGTTTGACTATGCTCTCAATGGTCTACACCTGGATTGTGTTGACAAAATTATTGACTTAGGTTTCCTTTTTGTCCCATCTTTAGATTTTCGTCCTCACATTGATCACATAGTAGGCAAAGCTGTGCGCATACTTGGTTTTATTAGACGACATTCTGCAAGTTTCAATTCTCCAAAATGTCTCTCAGTGCTCTATTGTGCGCTAGTACGCTCGGTACTAGAGTATGGTTCCATTGTCTGGTATCCGTATACCGTTGGTGATATACTTAGACTTGATAGAGTGCAGAACAGGTTTTTGAATAATGCTGGGTACTGCCTAAACATTTCTCATCCACCCCATGACTATCAACCAATAAATGATATTTTATGTCTCGAGTCACTATCAGTTAGACGTCAGACACATAGTTACCGATTTATTTCTGGGCTATTAAATGGGAAAATTGATGCACCTCGATTATTAGGGAAACTTAATATCCACGTTCCTAGCAACACTCGATACCAGGGCACGTTCTACCTACAAACAGATCGGTCCAACTATGCTGCCAATGCACCCCTCCCTAGACTGATGCGTGTATACAATTTATATAATTTGTGACAATTTCGTGCCTGGGCCCTTTATTTTTGTTTCATCATATTATTGGTTTTTGCTGTCTCACTATTTTAATACTGTTATTATGTCTTACTATTTTAATATTGTTATTTAAATTTGTTATTATTTTGTATGTAATTACTTTGTATAAAAGCCGATTGGCGTTAATCATTATAAATAAATAAATAAATAAATCACAATATTATATTATTTATTATGTGCTGCTGTTATCAGTCATCAATTCAATGAAATTAAAATACGTAGTACGTTGTACGTACCTAAATTTTTGAAGTTTTGTTTTTTGTTTCCTTTTCTACATTCGACTTTATTAAATTATTAGTTTATAGATGATGTAGCGCACACCCACGTACAGGAGACGGTGACAGGATGAGGTGGTAGATGGCAGTAGAATAAACGCAAATTTATGTATTGTTGTTTATTTAAATAATGAAAAAATCAACTATTACAATGACAAGTGACTTAGTCCACTTAAAATCAATGAATCGTTGCTGACTGATAGAAAATATACGATTGCTCGATTTTTTTCTAAATCCAAAAAATGGTAATTTTACAAGGGGTCAACTGGCATGGAGGTGCTCGTGCTAGTCTTAGCTATATTTGTGATGTATGTGTTATAAGCCGGTAAGCTTACAACGAGTTTTTGTAGAAAGTGAAGGTAACTCAAAATAAATAACAATTTGTTAATTAATTAAGTATATTTTTAACAAATAAACACACACACATCGACAATGATAAAGTACAAGTCATACGCTTGTTGTAAGACTGATCCCCTTTGCTCATTACAATCCACTTATATATCTGAATTCATGTCAATAATTAAACAGTTTATATTCGCATTACACACTTGTGTTACTTTCCTTATGACTATAATGTTTCACAATCATTCGTAGAACCCTGATATCCGTTCATTGAATATAAAGTATTGATTAGTACTACGTGTTAATAATATTACAACTACGCAGGTGGTCCTCTACACCTCCCCTACCAGACGAAGGATTATACTTCAATAAGAATAATCTTTCGCCCTTACAATTTCCTTAAACTCTAGTGGTTATTGGTATTAATTCTCTCCTGTTAACTAAATGTTTACTTCTATTACTAGTTTTACAATTTTTATATATATAATAACTTAATATTACTATTACAATTGCAATTATATAATATAAATATTGATATATAGTTCGTATAATTTCCTTTTCCTTATATCTAATTTCTATATCTACTAAATTATCTATTTCATCTAACGATTGTGATATATCATTAGTAGATTTATATACATTTTCACGTGATTTTTCCAATTTTAAATCTTCGAGTTTTGTGTAATTTTTAATATTGAATAATGTTTTTGGTATCTTAGCCCATGGCACTATATCTACATTCCTATTAGTTGATAAATGTTTTATTGGTATTAGGACTGAATCAGATGTAAAAATCCTACAATCCTCCCTTATTGAAATTATCCCTGTCCCTGTTAAATTAATTTTTATACTTGTTTTTGCTTCCTCACAATCTAATATAACATTTTCTCTTGAAACCGAATATATCCATGCGTTTTTAAGTTTTAATTTATGAAATATATTCTCTACTAACGTAATGTGTTGTACATGACATGTTTTTGGTATTTCTAATGGTTCCAATAGTAATTTTACCTCACACACTGTTCTTTCATGTCTATTGTATATTGCTTGTCCTCCTGCACATAATTTATAATTTGGTGTTTGTCTACATTTATTTAATTCCTCTGTCCTATACGAAATGTAGTTTTCATAATCTTTACTTATAGCTAAATAATCCATTTTTGGGTTAATGTACATATGTAATGGATCGTTATTTCCACTTACTGGTAATGGTATTAAATTGTATAATGTAAATTCGTAATTATCAATTAAAGGTATCCTTATTAAAAATATTAAAGTTTTATTTTTATATATACATACTACATCGGCTATACTTAATAATGTATGAGCTCCTATTATGTCCAATGGAACTGGTAATCTCTGAGTTTTAGGTATATCGGTTTCGATTTTTTTTAATTGTTCCAAAATATCTTTCGGTGTTAAAACACTAGCATGAATAACACCCCCTTGTGCTGCTGTTACAATTTCTCCTAATAAATCTACTTCAAATAATACCTGACTTATCATCAAATTAAATAATATTATTTGTTGTTCCACTAATTGTTCTAACTCTATATCCATTATTAAGTCATTCATATTTTTTAATTGATTTTCTATTTTTCCGAAATTTTCATTTAATAATATTTTTTCTTTATTTATATTAAAAAATGTATTATTATAAAGTTCTATATTTGACTTAACTGCATAACTTTGTTCTTTTATAATACTTAATACTTTATAATTACTTGAATGTAATTCTGAAATTTGAGCTGAAAATTTATCTGCATCTTCCTCTGTTAGAGTACCATATAATTGTTTATACATATCCCCAACAAAATTAAACCAACCCCTTTTTTTTCGTGATGTGGGTGTAGTTCCTAACATGAGAAAATACTGATTTTTCCTTTTTTCTACTTCCTCTAATAATGAGTTTATTGTAGTATTTACATCATTACACTTAGCATTTTTTATTACTTTTGTTACGTTTCTACATACTACCTCAATTACTAAAAAATATTGTTTTAACGTAGTTATTCTTAAATCATAATTAGTTAAATTTACCGAAGTTATTACATTCCAATTTATATTTGTTAATTTTAATTGTCCTTCATTTTCGTAATATAACCCTGAAGTATTTGGTACTTGAGATATATTGTACGTACTGTCTGCCAATATGATATCTAATATTAATGAAGTTGCCAAAACTATCCTAAATAACAAACAAAATTCTAATTTAATATTTACTCATCAAACGCTTTCACATTGTTAATGTGAACACGTACATTTTTATTGTTTTTCCGTATTGTTATGTTTTCATTGTCATGCCACTCTACTACCTCATATGGGCCTTCCCCTTTAGATGCTAATTTATTTTTCATTTGATTATTCTTAAGTAATATTTTTTTACATGATCCTCTAGTTAATGGATTCATAGTTTTATCGTAATTATCTTTGCTTTTATTTTTACTTATTATTATAGTGTCACGTGCCACCTCGTAACACTCCTGCATTCGTCGTTTCATCATGAATGAATAGTCGTCATAATTGTATTGCGGTTCTACCGGTTTCGAAAATGAATTAAGTATTCTCGGCGGATAACCATATACTAGTTCAAACGGTGTATAGTTTGTACTAGTATGAATCGACGTGTTATATGTATACATAGCATATGATATTAACTCATCCCAATCGTTTAACTTTTTATTTACAAAACTCCTTAAATATTCCTTTAGCGTCCTATGTGACCTTTCCAATGCCCCGTTCCCCTCCGGGTGGTATGCCGTAGTATGAATTTTTTTCACCTGTAGTAATTTGCACACGTTAGCAAACACTTTACTCATAAAATTTTGCCCCTGATCGGTTAGTATGGAACCTAGTATCCCGTATGTACAAATCACCTGTTCTACAAAATGTTTTGAAATAGTATTCGCATCCGTTGTTTCTAAGGGTATTGCTAAACTAAATTTGGTTAAATCATCTTGAATGGTTAACAAATACTCCTTGTTATTAATCGTTTTTAATAATGGTCCTACTATATCCATGAATATTTTTTCAAACGGTCTCATAGCCGTTGTTGTAATTATTAACGGTTGCTTAGTTTTCCTATTACTTTCTTTATTTTTTTGACACAATTCACAATTCTTTACATATTTTTTTACCTCCGATTTTAACGCCTTCCAATTGAAGTTTAATTTAATTCTTTTAACTGTGCGGGCTATTCCTAAATGTCCACCTAATTTATTCTCATGAAATTCCTGAATAATTTGTAATTTTTCCTCGTTTGGAAACGTTTGATTATAGTCCGTATTATCTAAAAAAATTTGTATCTTTATAACTGTATCGTGAAAAATCATTTTTATCATTGCCGTAATGATTTCAAAATTTAGATTACAAGTCTCGTAATCTATACGTGGAATTGCTAATTTTTCTATATCATACTCCACACAAAATACTTTTACCTTCAATAAGATTTCAAATAATTGTTCGTAACTTGGCACTAATGGGTATTTCTCTGCAATTACGAAAAAAAATATCTTCCTATCTTCACAACCACTTATTTTTATAATTTGCCCTATTTCATGTTCCTTTTGTTTCTCCTCCTGAATATTAAATTGCTTTGCCATGTATAAAAAATCCATAGCTAATTTACCTCTAATTGATAAATCCCCTGTTACTGGTAACCCTATGTGGTAATCCTCACCCGCTTCTAATAGTGTCCCTTTTACTTCTTCTATGTTTTTATTCACTATTTTTTTACTAGCTAACGCTTGATTAAAATTATTGTACGTTATTTCCTCCTCATTAGCTGCTATTAGTATTCGACTCAATGCATCAGCATTTTGATTTTCCGTTCCTTTTTTATAAACTATCTCATAGTCATACTCCTCTAATTTTAGTCTCCAACGAATTAATCTCGACCCAGGATCTTTGACATTAAACAACCAGGTTAATGGTTTGTGATCTGTCACTACCCTGAATTTAGCACCCCATAAATAAGGTCGGAAGTGTTTTACACTCCACACTATTGCTAGACACTCTCTTTCCGTGGTACTATACCGCTGTTCGGCGTTATTTAATACACGAGATGCATATGCAATAGGGAGATCTCTCCCAGCACTCATTTGTGAAAGTACTGACCCAATTGCCTGTCCTGAAGCATCACACGTTAAAATAAACATTTCCTCAAAATTTGGGTATTGTAAAATAGGTTCGCTCGTTAATATTTCTTTCATGATACTAAATGCTTTCTGACACATGTCGCTCCATATGAATACTACATCTTTTTTTAATAATGCCGTCAAAGGTTTTGCTATTTGACTATAATTCTTAATAAATTTCCTATAGAATCCTGTTAATCCCAAAAATCCTTTTAATTCCCTTTGGTTCTTTGGCTGTGGAAAATTTACTACGCTTTCAATTTTTTTTCCATCCGGGCGTACCCCATCACCTGTTATAATATGCCCCAAATATGTCACCTCCTTCCTTAAAAATTCACATTTAGCCGGTTGAATTCTTAAATTATGTTCGCGTAATCTACTTAACACTTTTTCTAATTTTTCATTATGGCTCCTTAGATCTGGTGCAAATATTATTATATCATCTAGGTAAACGTATGCATCTACCCCTTGTAATCCTGTCAGTACATTATTCATTAACCTTTGAAAAGTACTAGGCCCTCCTTTTAATCCAAATGGTAATCGTAAAAATTTGTAATGATTTGTCCCCGTTGAGAACCCTGTTTTGTCTGTATCCTTTTCATCTAGTTCAATTTGATGATATCCTGCCGCCAAATCGAGTGTTGTAAAGTATTTACACTTCCCCAATTCGTCCGAAATTTCAGTTATCTGTGGTAACGGAAATACATCGCCTACCGTTACTTCATTTAATTTTCTAAAATCTACACATACTCTATACTTTTTTTCTCCTGATAATCCCTCTTTTTTTGGAACCACTATTAACGGTGCATTCCAAGCCGAATTGGCTTTTACTACAATTTTATTCTCTTCCAATTCTCTTATTTGTTTATCAATTTCCTCTCGCTGTGCTCTGGGTAACCTATATGGTTTTACGTTAATCGGTGTAATTCCGTCTGGAACTGGTATTGAATGCCTAATTGATTTCGTTGTCGATAGCTTATTCCCCTCTAACAAAAATAAATCCACGTATTTAAAACACACTTCGTATATAGTTTCTTTTTCTTCTGTATTTAAATGATCTACTCTTAATGCATCTAATAGTAAGTCAATCCTATTTTTCTCGTTGCTGCATACTAACACCTGTTCACAGTCCTCGTATTCTTCATACTCCAGTTTATCTAATTCCAATTCATTTATTTCTTGCCACTCGTCCGAATTATTTAACACCATTCATTTCATACATTCCTTTTCCACTTTGCCTATTGTATTACCAATTATCACGTCCTCATTAATGCGTTGGCTTTGAATCACCAAACACTTGTTTTGTAATAATTTATTCACTCGTATAGGTACTATCGTTTGCGCGCGTGGTGGAATATTAATCTTGTTGTCCGGTACTACTAACACGTTCCTCTCTAGGTCAATGCACATTTTATATTCCTTCAATAATTTTTTTCCTATTATACCGTCTACATAAATCGGAAAGTCATCAAATACTACTTCGAATTCTGATGATAGTTTTACGTCACCTGCTATCAACTCTAATGTTGTTCTACCTAATGTTAAAACTGGTGTCGCATTTATACCTCTTAGTTGTACCGTCTTACTTGGGAACATTCTCACTTCTCCCTTCAATTTCGAAAATTTAATCAAATTTAAATCAGCACCACTATCCACTAAAAATTCTCCGACATTATTTTTTAACAATGGTACATCACACTTAACACATTCATTTTTCATTTCAATTATGGTCAACACTCGCGCTTGGTACTCACTGACTGTTAATGAGTTCGCTACCGGTGCATTACTTCCACTACTGCTATTACTATTTTCACCTTGGTACCTATTTTTATTTTTTATTTTATAACAGTTTGCCATTACGTGTCCTGGTTTCTTACAATAATTACACGTTATTTTCGTTTGATCTTCCCACTTCTTTTTATCACTTTCCCTATTTATCTTTTCGTAACTTTGATTTTTTCCTTGCCCTGTACCCTTACTATAACACTGGAAACTCTTATGTCCTATTTTATTACACTTAAAACACTTAACACCTAACTTTACTCCTTTGTCGCTATTCACAAACAATTTCCTATTATGTTCCTGAGCTAATAACGCTTTTTACTCTTCCAATGCCACCTGATATGCTTCTCTTAGTGTATTTCTACTCTGAGCCTTTACTAATATATTATATGGTTCTCTCAGTCCTGCTACAAATACATTTAATGCCTGCTTTTTCACTATTTTATTAATCACTGTCTCTTCCGTTTTTTTTGGATTCTCCAATACCATTGCCTCTATTAATCTAAAACAAATACCCTCGACCTTTTCATAATATGCTTTTATTCCCTCATTCTTAGTTTGTACACATGCTGCTAATTCTAATTGCAACTGACTCACTGTTTGATATATTCCAAAATTCTCCGTTAAAATGGTTTTTAATTCCTCAAATGTACCAATGGTTTTAAACCTAGTTACTTGATCGGCCCTACCTGATAATTTTGCCAATATCCCCTCTATAATTAATGGTTGAAGAGTATCTACGACATTATGTAAAACATATTCACATGATTTAATAAAACTGTTCAATTCACTTTCCTCTCCCCCGTACCTTGGTATAAATTTAATCCCTGATTCATAAGTTAATTTGGGAATAGTCATTTCTACTATTTCAATTTCAAATAATTCTGCCAATTGATAATCACTATCGCTAGATTCGATACTACTGTCGCTACTTTGACTATCGTCAGACATAAACAATTACAATAACTTTTTTTTTTTTACTTCAACATGACGCCTTGATTGTACTGCCTTTTTGATTGATTCCGCGATGGATATTGTCACATTTTTTTCCTCTGTTATCCGGACCCACTGTTCCTTTTCTGTTTCTGACTTATCCTATGATTGTACTCCCTTGTCCACCAACTCCTGATTTGGACCAGACTTAACACAAGCCACGCCTGACCTGAACCTCCTTGTCCGTGTGGTATATGAAAAATTTGTTCACCTTGTAGTGATCGCCGTGCAGGACACGTTGTTCACTAGTACATTAATTATTTAACGACGTCGCACGTTCGTCGCCAGTCTTGAGATGTTGTTTGAGAAAAGGATAGCACTTATAATTTAATGTTACGTTTTAAAGAATTGACACAACTTTTAAATACTTAATACAACTTTTTTAAATTAAACGTACAATTGAAAATAGTTTAAAAACTAAGTACTGGGGAGACTTATACTCGCGGCAATGTGGCTGTAACAAAGTTCACGACGAGCATAAGCCTTACAAGAGTGATGATCCTAATCTAAGTAATCGTAGGTGCGTTACTCATATTTATATGAGCTCTAACAATGGCCTATCGGTGGCGTGATATAATGTATTCTAATATTAACTTCTAATAATGTCGACTTGCATTATTATAAGCCTATGTGAAACAACTTGTTGTTCTCACCTCTGATCCACGCTTTCCGTTATTTAAGCCCCTTTTATATTGTATATTGATATCTAACATTACTTATTATAAATTACGTCGAATGCATAATTTAATATACTAGCCGATGTTTATTAATATCCCTAATATTGTTATATTGCATTATTATGTGACTAGGTGAAACAACTTGTTGTCTTCACCTTTTGATCTACATATCTCGCTATTTAGGTCTACTAGTCATTTATATTAATACCTACGTTACTACTCATAAATTATACTACCTGTATAATTTATGTATTTTATATTATTAAATTTAAAACGTATTATAGGTTTTGGGTTTACTACAACCTTCTGAATGTCCGCTTCAACGATTTATACTTATTGTATTACTACTGCAGATAGTGTACAGTATATTATGTTTGAAGAGCACCGCTGCCACCAATTATGTTATAAGCCGGTAAGCTTACAACGAGTTTTTGTAGAAAGTGAAGGTAACTCAAAATAAATAACAATTTGTTAATTAATTAAGTATATTTTTAACAAATAAACACACACACATCGACAATGATAAAGTACAAGTCATACGCTTGTTGTAAGACTGATCCCCTTTGCTCATTACAATCCACTTATATATCTGAATTCATGTCAATAATTAAACAGTTTATATTCGCATTACACACTTGTGTTACTTTCCTTATGACTATAATGTTTCACAATCATTCGTAGAACCCTGATATCCGTTCATTGAATATAAAGTATTGATTAGTACTACGTGTTAATAATATTACAACTACGCAGGTGGTCCTCTACATATGTGTGAGTACGTGGCCATGAGCATGTAGCTAGTTGATTCTATGAACGATGCGGGGTGTCGCCAAATGTGTAGTGCCAAGTTGCACCACTAATAACTATTAGCCCGCGGTTTCCCACAGTCTATTTTACTACTGTGTCATAGTTCTTAGCGTTGGCTTTTCTGCTCATGCTACCCGATGCTAACTATTGATTTCCCAGCGTCCCATTGCGAATATGAGATCACCCTGGCAATACTGTATAGAAGTAATATATCATATTCCATATATTGTATAATATAGTTATATTATTATTTCATAGTTATATTATATTATGAGGGGGGGGGAGGGAGTAGCAATAAAGTTAAATGTCAACTTCATTTATTTTGTTTCATCATGATATTCATAGATCATAAACATCCCTAGAAGCCAAGTAGTGTGTTGAATAGTCAATATATTCTTTACTGTAGAATATATAAGTTTATATATTTCAAAACAAGTTTTTAATACATATTTTTTTAAATGAAAACAACAAGTATATTGTGGTAATTACTCGGGTAATTAGTTCTTTATTGATGTCGAAACAAAATTATTTTAGTTAAGTGTGATCTCAATCTTTTTTTAGGTTGACATAATTGCTTATTATAATAATGTAGTCTAATTTTAAAGTATTTTTGTATGATACATTTAACAATTTGCAACAAATGATTGTTTATTGGCGATTGTGATAAAATATGAGAATTTAAACAAGTAAATAATTTGTTGATATTTATTGCAGACATGGATTTTACTGTTAAAAAATCTATTGGGTTTTCTAAATGTTTAGGGACTTTGTTAATTCTAGACAAAAATATTTTTTCACTTATCTTACAGATTGTGATGACGTCAGCTGATGGTTTTATTAGTCCTCCTCTATTTTTTATGTCAATGAGTGCATGTTGTTTAGTGTTATCTTCAAGAGCGTCACAACAGATGCGACAAGAAATGATTTTTTTCAATTGTTTTACCACAAAACCTGAAATATATTGAATTATATCTTCTTTATATGAATCTATTTCTACTACATCATCTTGTTGTTCATTATCGTCTGTAAAACTTTGTTCTTCCTCTACACATAGAATATTCAGAAAATTTTCTTTTAAAATCTGTTTGTGACTAGATACTTGTAAAATACTGGTTGAATCTTGTGGGGCACAATTAGCATTTTTAGAAACTGACAATTCGGTATGAACCATTAATCGTTTGTAAGTGGCTTCAAACTGTGCTGCTGTTGGATTGTTATTAAAACCTCCTCTTGATCTAACTGAAGAAAATAGAATTTCCAGATGGTCTTGCGAAATTTTGTATGAAAGGATAAAATCCATTTGTCCAGTCTTAATTACATTTTCAAATAATCTTTTCATACTCTGGAGACAAACAATGAGACCATTAAAACCAGTTTTTCGTGGGGATGAGAGTATGTTTGAATGGTCTTTACTTTGTAGTAATTGTAAATAATTTATAGATGAATTAATAAAATTATTCATATCTCCTCATCTTCTAGAAATAATGGTTTCTGTTACTGAAGCTTGCTTAAAAAATTTCTAGTGTTTAGAAAGTCAAATATATCATTTATTTTGCGACAAAATGTAATTGTTGCATCACAATTTTCAAAATGTTGTATTTCTTTTGTTTTACAATATAATAATGCATCTGCTACACTTGTACTTAATACTTGTGCAGCCAAGCAAACCTTCATTTTTTCTTTTGTATAGTAAATATGTCTAGACCGAATTTTTGTAGCCAAATGCAACTCCTTGTCTTCTTGAAGCTTCACTATATAGTTCTTTAAAATATTTCCACTCTATAGCATTTCCGTCAGCATCATATAATATTCCCCAATCTCCAATCGTATTTCTGACTAGCTTTAGCATATGAGCTGGGTCTAAAAATATACATACTTCTTCTTTTGTCACTGGGTGGAGAAACGATGAAATTTGATTGTGTAGATCTGCTACTAAACGTCTGGCCATTGAAATATTGGAAGCAGCTCCGTCGAATGTAATAGTTTTTACAATGGCACCGGTTTCATGTATATTAATTAGACATGTCTCAAGGAGATTGGCTTTTTCTTCAGCAGTTAATCCATTTATTAAGAAGTATGCAACAGGGATTTTCCAGTGTGAATTTAGAGCAACAATTAAGAAAACAAGAACTTCTGTGGCTTTTGGCATCGCATCAGAATCATTAGTTTTGTGTCCATAATTAATATATCCCTGTAAGTGTTTACCATTAAAATGTACAGCTTCTCTGATAGACATTTCATCCATGATTAAACCACACACTAAATTTAAATACTAAGTATTACTAGGTATTAAAATGTACAAAAACAATATTATTATTTTTCTTACTTGACATTGAACAGTCTAAAGATTCCAATGGTTCAGCAAATGAATCTGATACTGACAATGTCACTACTTCTTCCACTGCATTATAATCAGAATCAGTATTTGACTCACAAAATAATGATCTATATGCAGCTAAAATGTTTAAATATTTTTTATTATACAGTTCTTATAGTATATTTAGCCATTTTTTTATCAACATTTAATTATTTTAACTTACTTGACATTAAAATACTTGGGACAGCATTTTTTTTTAGTTGTTTTGTTTTAAATAAACTGGTAGCTGTTATTTCGTAGTCTAAATCAGGATGAAAATGTAGCTCACAGAGTGTACAAGTTTTTGTAAGCTTTAAAAATGGATTACTTTTTTCAAGAAATTTAATCCATTCCTTAGAAGTATCACCTTTTGGAATTCTAAAAATTTAGAAAAATATTAAACATAACTAATAGTGTAAAAAATGTGGACCTAATTGTTGTTTGACAAGTTTTTTGATTTTTTTAAAATGTGTACTATAAAAATAAATACCTGTGAAACTTAATACCTTGACCAGCTTTGGAGTTGCACCCTTTAACTGAACAAGTTTTAACCATTTTGTATGTTAAAAAATTCAAAAACAAAAACAAATGTAAGCACAAGTAAGTACGTTTACGTAATGTCGATGTCCGGTTAATTACACAACAAACCATAGACATATAAATTAAATTAAAATTAAAAATAAACCTATATATATATAGGTTTATAAATAGTACTACTTGGTTTATAGGTCTATTAAAAATAAAATCTAACACCATAATTTTTTTTTTGAATATTGGGAACACTGTTTTTCCCCCACAGTCTTTTTTCTCTCTTATTTTCATATTGACGCCACGTTTCTCTCTCTATGCCTAGTCCATTAGTTTATAGGTCTATGCCTTATACTAATAGACATGAATTGCCTATAATGCTAGCATTATGAGAAGCATGGAAACATGTCGCAGTGATGTAGCCCGTCTTGACAGCAGGCGTGTATATTTACAATTATTGTATACTGTAATAATATACAATATTATACTATAATATTATGTACAGCTACACTATAATATCGATTCCTGAGTACGGAATAATTATTAAAATATGTGATAACAAAATATTAAAATTTTATTCATATGATCAAAGATTACAATTAAAAATAATAACAAAATTAATTTATATCTGTTTTGAATACAATAAAAAGAAAATCTTATAAATAATGTACAATTTTAACACTTATTAATATTATATCATTGCACCATAGATATATACTAATACTAGATAGCCGTCTCCGGATACACCATCGCAAAATAATTGAAACCGACGCCATATGCAAAGAATACAACTCGGTAAATAAACGTTATCAATATTTGACTTTTATCAGTATTATACATAATATTATCATATTATATTATAGACAATTTATTATTTATATCAATTTAATATTTATTACTTACCTATATTTTATTATTTCTCAATTTTTCAGACTTCAGTTCTCTGTTTTATAATATTAGAGAAAACTATTAATTAACCTATGTAGTATGTATTTATATTAAATCTACATAAATTTGGGTGATATATCATAAATCGTGATGTTTTATGAATTATGAAAGAAGAAACAAGGAAACATTGTCAAAAATACTTATTTACAAAAATAACAATTAGTAATACAGTTAGTAATATAAATATAAGTACTATTAAGTAGGTAGGAACATACATCATTATTATAAATATATTATTTGTGATGACGTTTGTTTACCAAGTTGTATTCTTTGCATATGGCGGCGTGTTTCACTGATAACAAGAAGACGGCTATCTAGTATTAGTATATATCTGTGCATTGCACACAGTATTTAACTATTATATAGGTACTTCCTCATTTCCAATTTTATTTTTAATCATTTGTTAATGTTATTAGTTTAGTAAACTTTTTTCTAATGCTAAGTCTTGGTGTCAGTTATTACTTATTACTTATTAAGTAGTAAAGTAAATAAACTAAACTAAAACGAATTAATTTGTTTATTCAGTCCATCGTTGTAGTGATAATACGCAGACGCTGGTATCATATCAATGCGCTATACAGTGTACGGTACGGTACCGTACTACCGTATACGAGTAAACGAGTAAAGAACGAGCGACCTCTATATTGCCACGCTCCGCCGACACTAATCTCCTGTCTATTAGTATAAGGTCTATGACCGTGCTATGTTCTTATCAAAAACCTCGTGACTGCTAGCGCTTTCAGCGGAACTTGTAGTCTACCTAATCGTCCTAATCAATCAACTCGGTTCACCTTCACTTCACTTGAATGAGTTGAATTACTAATCTCAATTCTCAATTCTTTTAACGATTCTCAATTACCTATATGGCTATATAGTACATAGTTCCACCGAGGCACTAAATCATATTAACTCATAGCTCTCGCAAAGTTTCATATGAATATCATTATACTATAAGATACAATATGCATAGGTCATTTTTCGTAGAATTGTAAATTAATTTGTGTCAATTCTGAATTATTTGAAATTAACTGTGGAACACTAGTCAAAGTCATGTGAGTTGCCGATTTGGCTCACTCTGATTTAACTCATTCAGCTCATCTTTGATATTCAACTCTTTGAATCAAATAGTTCATGAACTACACACCTCTATGCAAATTTCAACGTACTCTGGAATTGTGCACTGGAACTGTGCAGTGTGCTGGGTGCGGGTGCCCACACATACTACATTGTACATAGTACATAATATGACTTATAGCAGGACACAGAGATTATAAAGTTATTGATTTTGTGATTAGTAATAACAGTTAATAGGTAGGTAATTATTAATATTTTGTATTTAATAAAACAACTATTATTATACACCTATATAATATTTAATAGTAATTAGACTGCATTAAATATTAATATTCACACAAAATAGGTTAAATGTAATCAAATAATCTAATGTGCTATCCAAGCTAGATGTGCATGCCTTATTTAATTCACAGACCTATGATAAATTAAGTAATAGTATTTTATATTAATGCAGTATTATCTTTGTAATTATATTACTATATTTAAAACTTAACAAACTTTTATACTTTCCAAAGATTGTGCATAAATCTTTTTTTTACAGGGAATAGGAATGGCTCCTTTTTTTAAATGAAGTCTTTTCAAACATATCTAAATATTATTAATATTACAAAAATATTATAATTTTAACGAATGATGAAAATTGAAAATGTTAATGTTGAAAATTAGTTTACCGTATACTTATTAGACTCTTGACCAGACTCCCATTTACTGATGATATCAGAGTCTTCAAAATGGGTAGCACAAATATGGTAACTTTTTTTAATCGTAAACCCCAACGCTTCTTCCCACTTTTTCTTCATACCCTCATTTTGAGGTACTTTAAAAATTGTTTTGGATATGGTATGAATTTCTCGTACACAACAATAGTTTGGCATATTTATGTTTGAAAAAAAAATTTATGTTTTATTAAAATAAGAAATACACAATTAAAATATGTAAGTAATGACTATTAATGATTATAAATAGTCCACTAAATCATAAATACCACTATAGCAGATATCTATAGCCATGGCCGTGATAAATACTCATTTATTTGCGGTAAACAATACCAATTACCAGTTATGTGATTATTACTATACATCAATTTTATTTGAACAAAACCCGGGATTTGAAAAATAATATGACAACTTAATGGTACACCACAAATTCCGCTAAAAGCGCTAGTAATCTAGAGGTTTTTGATAAGAACATATAACGCCGTTTTCTTCTGCAACACGCAGACACCGTGCAGACAACGGAAAACAGCGCTGCCTAGTGGACAATTTACAAACAAGTTGGTAGCAATAGTTTCATACTCAATACTCTTCAATACGAGCAAATTTGTTCTCTCGGATAATTTTCGTAGTTTTGTGGTTTGTAAAACTTGTAAGGTACCTTATTTTATTAACGAATTGGCCCCTTAGCTTATACTATTTGTTTATTTGTATTGTTTTATTTGAACTTAATTTTAATAATGAACAAAAATAAAAATAAAAGTGGTCAAAAAATGTGTTGTGTTGTGAACTGTAGTAATACATATCGAACTGGTCATAAATTATTTAACTTTCCAAATCGACAACATGAAAAAGAACTTAAAGAAAAGTGGGTAAAAAGTATTAAAAGAATGAAGTTAGTATTGTTTTTGTCTTCCATATTGTGCTAATATTCTAGTACTTTTAATTTCTCTATCAATAATTTGTGTGTATCTGTATTCTGTAGCATTGATGGAACACCATGGATACCTACAGCCAATACAGTTATTTGTAGCGACCATTTCGTTGGAAATAAGCCAATAAGACATCCAAATAGTCCTGCTTATATTCCTACCATTTTTCCAACCACATACAAAAATCGGAAGGTTAACAGTAATCAACAGGACTCCAGATATCAACGTTTTTGCAGCCGTGAAGCTGTACCACAGTCTACTATAACTAGTGTTGAATGTAATGCAGATGCCAACCAAAGTCAATCAAATGATATTGTAAATCATGTAGGAGTACAAGTTTTGTTAGATGTTTCAGATGTAAAAGAATTTTCATTTGAGTGTTCCTTTTTTAATGACAGCTGTAGTAGTACTTCAATAACTACACCAAATAATTTTATTCTTGGGCAAAAAAAAAATGTTAATGATAAGTCTAATATTGCGCGTATAATCGTTGCTACCAAGTAGTACGCAAGTTGTCTCCCCAGAGCGCTAATTGTCTTTCTGCACGGTGTCGCGCAACCATTCATATCTATAGCCGTGATAAATGTTAACATATTCTGTGATTTTCATAGACATATATAAACAACAAGTTGCGTATATAACACGATTTAAGATATATAAATATATATTTATATCTTAAATTGTGGTATATATTAATATGTCTATAGTGATTTTAAAGTTTAAACCATAATAATGATTGATGGTTGATATTTGATATCACTAAAAGTGTTTAAGTTATTCTTTACTATATGTTTATGAGTTTATGTTTGAAATTTTTATTATGAATCTAAACGACGAATTAATTAATAATATTTAAATCGATTCTGACTATGAATTTCCTGATGAAATTGACGATTCCGATTTAGATAAATCAATAAACTGTCATGTTTCATTATAATATTATTTATAAGTTATATGTGTAAGTTTACTAATGTGATAATTACAAATATAAAGACTGTATTGAAAATAGTCTCTTCAGATGAATACCTAGTCGGGTTAAAATTTTATTTTATATTATTTTCTTTTATTGAAAAATATTTTTATGAAAAAGTTGATATTTTTTTTATACTGTTTCTTGTGCTTTATGTAAAAATAATAAATCAATAAACTGTTATGTTTCATTATAATATTATTTATAAGTTATATGAGTAAGTTTACTAATGTGATAATTAAAAATATAAAGACTGCATTGAAAATTATCTTTTTAGATGAATACCTAATCAGGTTAATTCTTAATTATATAGTATGTACAGAAAATTCAAATTTTATACAACTATATTTATTTACATTTATGATAGCAAATGGTTCTATATAAAAAAAAGTTTTTGAGATCTCATATTGAATCTCAGTGAGATGGTTATTTTCATAACAATCAAAAAATCAATCCCCAGTGCCATGAGACACAATGTGAGATCTTACGTCCTAAAAATCCAAAACCCTGTCTAAACTCTTTTATTTTATGTCACTAAAATAATTGTAAAATTTCAATATCAAATAATAAAGTAAAGTACCATGTCATTTTTAAAAAGTTTGCTGTAAAAACTTGTGGCAGCCACGTAAAAGTTTGTGAGACCCCAAATCGGGTCTCATGGCAGCCAAGTTGTTTTAATAGGTATATAAGTTCGGAATGTGAAACTGATGAGTACTATATGGTATCGTGTGTATGCGTATGCTTGTATATTATAGTTTGTAAGTGTATGGTCGTATGATATTTTTATGTATAAATAAATGTATCGTATGCTAACGATGTTTTTATTGATATGTAAGTATATATTATGTAAATTATATAATATATAATATGTGTATGATGTGATATATAGGTAGGTATGTTTGTATTTATATAAGTATGTACTATGTCTAGGTACCTATATATAATATATTATGAAAGATGAACGCGTATAATGTATAATATGTATTATGTAGTATATTAATTCAAGACGTGGGTAAAATGTTAAAAATTTGTTATAATTTGTTTCTAAAAAATAATGATAATATTTGATAACATAAATAATGATAATTTTTGATAACAGAAATAGATAATGAATAAGTTATGTTAATGTGTGTTGCGGGTTGCCTATATAGAGTAATTAATACAAGTTTAGGAGGTGCATGTACTACGAATTGCCTATACAGAGGACCTTATGATTTTACATGTAAAAGTTAAGGGGAGGGCTGCTGAACCTACATATTATACTACTCAGTTAAGTAAAAAAACTTCCAGCAAAAACCAGATAATGTTTTTAAAATCAAGTTTCATAATAGGTCGATTCTAGGGTTGTTATGTTTAAAACATTTGATTTAAACGTTTTGTTCATTGTTTAAAACGAATAAAACATAATATGTTTAAAACAATGTAAAATCCAAGTTAATATTGTGATTTTTTTTTAAATGTATTTTTTTTATTTGATTTATTATTAATAAATAATAATAAATATCTTTCAGAAAAAAATAATTAAATAATTATATCTATTATCATTTATCATCCTTCATTTTAGTTATACACATAATATCATAAGTTCTGAACTCATAACACAGACATAAGTAAAGTACAAATATTTATAGCACTTTGTCTATTAATTATTTTATTTATACAATATAAAATAAAGTGTAAAATCATCATTTATAATAAGTAAAAACTGAATTTACTATTTAAAAAAGAACTACTACACTTTAAAATTTAACAGTAATAATTAAATGAAAACAACTTGTCTAAGCCAGAAACAATTAAAATAAAAAACAATAAAATATTAATAACTGTCACTACCACTTTAATTTATCAAAATATACTACAAATTACAATGAATTTGTAATTAAATTCATAACATGGTTGATTTTTTTGTTGTTACAAATTAAATTAACATTTATTAGTCATAATAATATTTAAGTAAGTTTACAATATTTTCTTATGTATTTTATTATGCTTTTCAAGCTATAAGTAAAAGTTATGATGTCTTCGTTCCACGGGTACTCTTGATCCTCATTGGAAGGGTTATGACAATAATACAAAACAAGTATTTACATATAACACGTATACGGCCTTTCATTCACCTAGGGAGTGGGTATGACAGAGTAGGAGCCTGGGTTGATTGGGGTGGTCAAATAGGTCTTCCACCGAGTCACTTCGGCTGGCAATATAAAACTTTTGATCCATTATTTTTACTGCTCCAAACTTTTTTTTCCCAAGTATAGACCCCTAACTTATAATTCTTGATATACGAAATTAATTGATATAAATTTAGTTTTATTAATCGTCCAATACTGTGAAATTCACGTCCATTTTATATAAATAACAATTTAAAAAAAATGTATTGTGATGACGAAACTTTATTAATACATAACTATTAATTATATAGAAAAATCATGTTTTTCAAATATAAACGGCAAATAAATTGTTGCCGTTATGAAACGGCGTTCGGTATCGTCGCAAGTACAACACGAAATAATAGGTTTTGGTCACAGTAGTGTGGTTGTACAAATTAATAAGAATATAAATAATAATAATACTGGTTGGGGTGTACTAAAATTGTACTAACACCCGAAAA
>JANEHU010003116.1:0-44990 GCA_027563435.1 Nasonovia ribisnigri | reverse complement strand
AATCACTAGATTTAATCGGTGAGCTGCACATGGCATAAAAAACGCCCTTGGATTTTGGTTTAGTAATCTAGCCTGTACTCCTTTATACTGACCTGCCATATTGGCGCCATTATCATAACATTGAGCTCGACAGTTTCCCACGGGTATTTGATACTCAGCTAATTTTTGTAAAAGTACTTCTGATAAGTTCAAGCCAGTACTAGAAATTATATTAACAAAATCCATAAAAAACTCTTTAATTTCTGGATTAGTGCCTTCATTTTCAGAATTCATGTCAACAATTCTAATAACCAAGGATAACTGTTCATGTCGGCTGATATCTGGTGTGCAGTCCATAATTATGGCATAATACTTGGCCAATTTTATTTTTCGTAATATATTTGTTTTTACTTCTGTTGCCATTAATTCAATTAGCTCGTTTTGTATGTCGTGACCAAGATAATGAATACGAGTTTCTTTATTTTTTATTCGACGTAAGTGTTCTATTATAGTTGGGTCAAACTTACCCATCATTTCAATAATGCCTATAAATTTCCCATTATTTTCCGTATTCACTACATCTGAAGATCCTCTGAAAGCATCGTTATGCTTTGCTAAATATTGTATAGCGGCAATGATGCGGATCATCACATTTTTCCAATGTTGTTTTTCTTTCTCTATAGCCGATTGATGTGCTTTATCTATAGTGGAATTTTCCGAAATTCTCAACTTTAGTTCCATCCATATCTGTACAGATTTTAAATGTAGGCTAGAACGTTCGTGAGATTTTAAATTTTCAGATAAACACTTCCAATTGTTGGTACCTATAGTTGACAATAAAGATTGCTGTGGTCCAGAAGAAGAAAAAAGTTTACAACAAAAACAAAATACCCGATCACACGATTTTGAGTAAACTAACCAATGTCTTTCTATAATCTCACAATTTATCAATTTTCTTGTGTAATAAAATGTTGAGAATTTTCTTTTTGTGCCGTCAATAACCGAGTATGGAAAATCAAAATCCTTCACTTGGTATGGACCAAATTTAACAACTTCAGCTCTTATATGTTGCGTCATATTATTATCAGTCCAAGTTGCTGGGTCTATTATACTAAGTTTTTCATCTTTACACAAACTATTTGTATCCAACATATTACTTTCTTTGTCTTCTAAGGAAAAATTAATATTACTTTCTATAGCAGAATAAGAGAATGTTTGTACTTCAGAAATCTCTATGTATTCTTGATCTTTACCTGATTCAGTTATTTGTAATGTAGGGGATTGTATTTGAATATTTTCCATTGTAATTGTTGTTGTGTTAGTGTTGTTATCTTTAAGATTTTTGGGTAACGTTTCATCTATGTTTTTAAGATCAGGAGAAGAAAATGTTTGTGCTTCAGAAATCCCCAAGTATTCTTGTTCTTTACCTGATTCAGTTATTTGTAATGTAGGGGATTGTATTTGAATATTTTCCATTGTAATTGTTGTTGTGTTAGTGTTGTTATCTTTAAGGTTTTTGGGTAACGTTTCATCTATGTATTTAAGAAAGCTTCCTTTCATTTTTTTTAAATTCTCCTCTGCAGCCTGTTTTTTTAATCGTTTTTTATGCCCTGATGGATGTGAACGATACTTGTCTCTATCACGGCCACTCATTTTAACAATTTCTATATTTAAATAATATAAAAATAATTTGTTAATATAATAAGTTGACTCATTTCTCCTCTAGGTCAGGTCTGAACCTAACTTCGAGCGCTCGCTTTTTTTGAATCAAATACTTATAAAATAAATTAATATAATATTAAGGCGGCTCTAAGTAGGCAATTTCTAATTTTGTCATTGCTGACCGTAATTTTTGTGTTAGTGATAAATGATAAATGATTAATATTAATAGTCATTAGTGTGAAAAACTCCTTTCGCTCTATTATTCTATTACAATAGATTTCATATCGCTCGGATGCGGGCAGACGGGACGACGATAAGCTATATCACACGTTAGCGCATCGCGCATGTACAATCGAAAACACGCTCGAAAATATTATTGTACATACGCTACAATGAATAATGGTAAAAAAAAAAAAAATAATATACTTCTATAATAGTAGAACAATATTTTATTTTGAATTTATCATGAAAATAACAGTTCAAAAAACGCGAGCGATCGAAAGTTTATTAAATAGTGTATAAGTAGGTACATCAATAAATAAAAATAATTTCAAATTTGCTACACTGAAAGTTGAATTATTGAAAATTCCAAATTCCAATTGTGAATAAAAAGTGGTTTTTTTTAAGTACACTACGTCATTTTGTGCACTACGTCTACGAAATCACAAATATGTACTTCGGAAAATAAAAATGTGCACCTATATTTATGTAATAATCAAGCTGTAATACTTTTCCTAATAATTTCTAAATCTATTGGTAAGATTAAGAACAGCTTAAAAGTTAGTTTATTTAGCTATACTAAATAAAACAATAAAAACTATTTTTTTTAAAAAACGGTAAAAAAAAAAATTTAAATAAAATATTTACAGATGTATAATGACTGAAATAATATTAAATATCTATATCTATAATCTATTATAAATTATAATGTAATATAATGCTACTTAGTACTTACGTATTATAGCTTTTTAAAAGCGATGACCGCGCCTGCTGACAGTTCAATGCATCAAAAGAAAATGAAATAGTTATCGGGTATTTTTGATTCACTCGTATGTCCATCGATTAAGGCAAACATTGGGTAAAACCCATGATTATTAAACAATTCGAGATTATTCCTTATCAAGATTAATCTATACTATTATTATACGTCTTGTAATTTTTATTTTAGTTGTAAATAATTTAGAAATTCATGAAATGACAGGACATAAATATAAATCATAATTAATAATAAAACTAATATATTCCTCGCTCGGCTCAGAATATAAAAATTAAAAACACAAGGCCCCATAAAGCGCGGGGCCTCAAAAAGCGCGAGGCCCTAGGCGGGTGCCCAGTTTGCCCCCCCCCTTCCGCCGGCCCTGTATATAGGTAGAGTACGTGTATACGCACCAGTTTCCGTGTTTTTATTGTCTTATCGAAAATTGAAAATTTCCATGGGAAATGATTTGCCGTAAACGAGATCACTGCGATTTACACACACTCATTACGCATATAATATTCGTTTTGCGTTATTATATATTATGTTCTAATATTGTATGCGGTTTTCGCAGCGGTGAGGTTATTATTATTATTGTAATATTATATGCAGCGTCGATCATTGCAAACGCTCGTCCGAAATATTCCGAAATACATTATTCATTGTGCATGCCGCATCTGAAATTCTGTAATAGAAAATGACCAAATGTAATTATTATCTACCTGCGATGTAATAACATTTGTTGTTATCAGATTTTTGTTTTTTAAATTATTTTCTATACAATTTATACATTTTATTGAGTAGGTACAACAAGTAAATTTGATCAGAGAAAATAACGAGACGTGGTTCACATGATAGTCAGAGAAGGTTCATTGATAAATCACTCTATACATAAATGTAATAACATATTACAGGGGCAATAATAACATTTTGGTAAGTTATCTATATATTATCTATAGAAATTTCAGTTAGAGTTTTTTTTTTTTCAATTGGGTTAAAATGTTTCTGCCCCGTTTTATTTTCAGTCGACGGGTTTTATGTTTTTGCCAGCTATAAAGAGGATACGTTTGATATGAAGTGATTTGAACGATGATGTTTTTGATCAGGGATGGTTATTATGGAGGGGGGGGTCGAGTACTGACATACCATAATTGGTTGTTGTTATGAGATATATTGACTGGAAAGATTATATAGTTTTTATATTTGAGTTTTTGTATAATGCATCCCAGACATTTATTGGACGAGTATATAGATTGTGCATGTATTGATATTTTTACCAGAATTAATTTTTTTTTTTTAACACATAATTAACAATCATCTGTATAATCATGTTACATACAGTAGAACTCGGTTGAAGGGTTTGAAGTTGAAGTCGAAGGACCGGCCGAAAAGTTCGAGTATTGTCCTAGGATAATTCAATAATTAAAGAAATTATTCTAGGGACCGGGCAAAAGTTTGAGGTATCGACGATTTCGAGTTAACCAACTCGACTCGTCTAGGTTTAAACGAAATCCGTCACTTAAATCATTATAATTGAACACATCTGTCAGTAGACGGAGGCACCTTGCTTGGACAGGTTAGGTTAGTGTAGACATAATATATGTATACGTCGACTACGAACGGCATCTAGCATTCGCGATTGTAATATTGTCTCCGTTCTGCCAGTCGATGGCGGGTCACTGCTGCAGCGTGTGTTGTCATTATACAATATTATCATATGGAAGCAGGACCACGGCGCTTCGATCCACCACGACAGCCCTGCAATTATATACTGAAGCAGCAATAGTGAGACCTGTCGGTATATAATATAATGTGCAATGCTGTTGAACAAAAATAAAATGCCAAAGAATAACGACCGCGACGTCGCGCGTCGCGTACTCGCGCGTTGTCGTCGTCCGATATTAATAACGTATTATTGAAAAAAAATATAATATATATTATTATTGTATATTATTATAATAATATGTTTTATATAGGTACCTATACCTAAATCGATTTCGCCCATTGTGCTGTCCGTTTTGGAGACAACGCATCCGCGCACACGCCACACACATACATAAACAGCAATTTCGTACATTATATTATATTATTACAACGTGCGCGCATAATACGCCGCGACGTGGCGCACACTCTTCGTCGCAGATATAAGTATATATTATTATATGTATATGCGGCACATATATAATATAATATTATCGTCAACGCTGTCGCCGCCCATATATTATATTATATATTATTATTGTTCCGATTATTTTTACATTTTTTTTTTACCTTCATTTTCTCCATATTATACCCATTACCTTTTGATATGCGCACATGTATAACGATATTATATATATGTACGGGTACTGTATATAGACGCGTGCGAATCGCCGACACCACGTCGGAGACCGACGCTGCAGGAGAATATAAGAAAAAGGCACTATCCGCCCGATTTTTGTCACGCGCGCGTTCCAACATGCGCGTCCTCCGCGGACGACGACTGTTCGATGTATTATATTTATATCTATTATATCGACCGCCGCTACATACAGTAATAATATCTAATACATATAGGTACATTCAGAAATAAGCGATTTTCTGTTTTTTCGCACCGTCCGTTTCTATACGAGGTTCATTTTTTCCTTTGCGTTTTACATCTCATCATCGTCGCATCGTATTCTAACTCTATATACAGCTGTTCTAACAGCTACAGTAGCTACACATAATATATATTTATTTATACAACGTGGTCAAAGGTTCGCGGACGAAGATATATACACTAGGTATAGGTTAGATACAGGACATAATAATAGTATCGTACGTAGACAATAAATGCTCTAGCCACCGCAGTTTGAGATATGCAGTAAGGTCGTCGCTATACGCAGTGAGCGGTTAATGTATGCAGTACGAAGGCGAAATAATGCTGTCGATCGATCGTAACGCGAGAATATGCACGGGTCCGAGCGTTTGAAAAGACTTTAACGCCCGAAGACACGCGCGCTGCAGTCATCCGAACCGCGCAGAGCTGCGAGTATACATAACCGCGTTGCTAATTCTATATTCGTATTTCTTCGAGTATGTACATATAATAATTCAATGCATATAAACGGTCTCGTCATAATACGCATATATGGGAATTCCAAGTCGGAGTTCTACGCACGTGAAATCGGTACAAGCGAAAATCGATGATTGAGATAATATCATAAATAATTTATTAATAATTATAATTTGTGTCCACCGCACCGAATTTGCAGCTCATGAGTCATGAGACGAGTTAATTTCTCATGAGTTATTATAATATATAATATACATTACATTTTTGTTTTTTTGCCGACGCCGTCGTTTATAATTATATGACGCGTACATATAGACATGTTCATTGTATTTATTTATATATATATTACATGGTTAGTTACTACGAACTACGATGTCGGCCACATCATTCCCATTGTATAAAACATTATCAAATTGTATACTCCACGATGTATAACGAGCCACTAAATTCCGACCAATTATTTTGTATTTAACATGCTCGACTATATGTGTACAGTGATATATATATATAGTGTACACGCGTCTTCTATGTACTCGACTCTCTACCGCTTTTTGGACGTGATCTGTACATATATTATAACTACATGTATATTATTTTTAAGCGGTCAAATGTATTGGAGCAACGCACACGCGATTGCACGTCATACGCGAGCGTATAATATATATATTATGTGTTCCGAGTTCGCATATATAATATTTATTATATTTATTTGTTGGTATATACTGTTGCCGCCAAAACTAGTATATTATAATATATATATACATAAACGGCGTGGTTATTTTATATATATATATCTATTATCTATCTTATTATTAAACATATTGTACCTACATTATACACATAGGTACTATATAAACTTCGCGCGTCCGCGTGTGTGTGTAACCTCGCGGGGTCAAAATAAAACCGTAAGACGAATATACACATTTATTGTTGTACCATATATTATTATATACCTACTTACGTATATATTATGATCGCGAATACCGCTCGGGGGAGACTCGAATACAATATGCCGCCACTCGTGCAGATGCAGTGTCGGCCGAGGAATTGGCAAAAATAAAAAAAAATAAAAAAACGATAAAAACTCGAATGAAATCGCGCCCGGGCAAAAATAAATATTATGTGTGACGATCAGATAAATCAACGGCTGTGGCTTCGTCGTCTCGCCGGTCGTTTCTCGACGTTATTTCCCGTTTACTTACACCGGCCCAGGATATTTGCATTATTGGAACGGAGATATTTTAACGTGCGGGCGTGCAGCGTGTCCGGCCATAATATATATATATATATATATATATTATAATATATAAACGAACCTCGTGTACGATAAATTATAATATATTATTATGTTTTACGTGCATTAAGGTGCGAGTTAGTGCCCGGCGACGGTATATATTATATTATAACGCACTGTGTATAATATACTGTAATGAACGATGGCGATTTGTTAAAATTTTTCTCTCGTGTGTGTGTGTGTGTGTATAATAATATAATATATATATATATGCGTGTACCGCACGAGACGCGACCGAAGTGTACGATATATCATTATCGTATGGGTATACGCGACACACTCGGGTATGATATAGGTATGGGATGTAAGTATAGTTGTAATAAATGTCGCACGATTGTGCATAAAGTAATATCGCTTGTTTTGAACCGATCGAGCGGTGTGCGCAAATTGCGTCGCGTATATTAGGTATACGTATTTCTCATCGATATATATTCTACAAATATTTACGCTCTACAATCGTAGCCGCATATATTATTACGTTTATTATAATATATCATACGTAGTTAATTACGAGTTACAGCCGTCTCCTATATATATATATATTATTACAATTTAGATTCGCGATCGGGTGTGATACGAGTACCACCTATCTATATCGAGATGATAAATCGATCGATATTTTTCGCCGATCGTTCATCACGGGACCATCGATCCGCACACACACACACACTAATGACAAAAGTGTTGATCAGCAGGTCGGACGGTGCGATGACTCGCCGAAAAATAAAATATTATCGGATTTTGCAGCACGCACGCGCGTACGTATAATGATAATAATATATTATATTTCCGTGCGTGCCTGCGGAGTCGTCGATCGGATTCGCGGTCAGTTCAAAGGTCCTTCGTACACATTCACCTATCGCCGTATGCTCTATGCGTATTATCAGCCATTGAACGTATTATATTATATACATTATAATATGATCGTGCTCTCGTCGTCCGATTTATACATTATTATTATTATTTTTAAACACCGGACACGGCCAATTATTGTGCGCGTCGCCCGACGACGACGATGATTTGGCAATAATTATATATATCGACGGTCGTACAATGACGGGTCTTCTATATATTATATTAAACGGTAGCGTAGTGTATACGTGCAACAGGTCCATCGTAATAATATAATAACAGGTATAGTTATTATTAATATTTAATAATGGACTCGAAGTCCAAGTCGTCTCGATCGGTCCAAATGCCAGTATGTGCGCGCCTTAAATATATATAGAATTCATATATATATACCTGTGTTGTATTGTTATATTTTATTAAACTTGAATATTTTCCGCTGCGATCCCGTGGCTGCAGTGGACGACGAATCTCGTCAATGATCTCTGAAACGGTTTTTTTTCTACGCCCGACGGCGGCCCAGAGCACGTGCAACACAGCTATTAAAAATGTATTATACTAATATATATTATATTGTATTATTATAATATTATCACATTATAATAAATCGTTACAGCCATCGGGTGCTTTCGATCGGACGAGCGGGAGACATGGGATCTATAATATATTTTATAACCGTATTCGGCGTTTGCGTTAAACTCGCTGGCTCGCGAGTGAAAAAGAATAATATTATAATAAGATTACTGTAACCTACCTATTATACCATATAGTAAATATACAAAACTGCGCGTTTATCGATGCGTTGTAGGTATGGAACTCCACGATGTCGCCTCACGTTTGCCCGCAGTAAAATCGCGGCGATGGAGGTATTTTACACTTATGCCTACACCGATGGTATGTGTGTGAGAAAGAGAGAGACGATTTTCGATTAACCCGAAGTAAAAATCTATACTTTGTCCGTCATAGATATTAAATCGCATGCGTACATTTTATATTATATTATAGCATATTATAAATACTTCTCGTATATATTGGAAATTATATGATATGCGAACGCGTACTTAATTTTAGACGTCGTCTTCAAACTCGGTCACACACACACACACCCGCGCGTGAGCCAACGGTCGATTTGTCCGTTATTCGGCAAAAATCGCAAACGCATTCACGAGTCGTACAGGTGTCTCCTGTTACAATATGTAAAAGCGCATACCTATACATAACTTGTCGTCGTAATTTACCAGAAACGCGTTAAACGTAAACTCGTAAAAAAAAACACCATTTACAAAACTTTAGTCGTTTTGTTCCCAATCAACGACAAAACGTCTTATCCCATTTTTATTCAAATATACTAGTACTCAAAACAAATACGCTTTTAACTAGGTATTATTATTGTATATAATATATTCTTATTATACTGCACGTGCATAACGTTTGATATCCGACTGTTGTACGAACTTGTACAATAATTTTTCGTCGCTCGTAAAAGCTACTTGTTAGTGTGTCCGCGGATGTGCATGTGGATATAATAACGCGCTTATATAGGTACACGATATATTTTAATAAAAAAAGTCGTTAAAAAATACATAAAAAACGTGTCATGCATATACCGCCGTCGCAGCCGATACGATGCGACATCGAGTTTTTTCCCTCTTCTATAATAATATTATGGGTCATGATCACAATATCACGGCGACCGGATTCGTACTTAAAATACATACAATATAATAACATATATATACATACAGTGTACACCGCGGGTATATAATATAACATATAGGCACGCACTGCAGTCTAGTGCACCTCCACAATATCATACTCTCATTCCTGTACGTATATAACATAATAATAATAATATTAATACACTCGGTCACGAAATTAGGTCTTTTACTCTGCCCACATGACGAGACGCACATGTAGCAGTCGATCATCGACTTCGATCCCCACAGACCGTTCTAATACTGCCTACACACTCACACCTGACACGCGTGTACATATTTTATACATTTTTTATTTTTTTTTTTTTTTTTTGTGTGCGTCTCATACATTATAGCGTTATTATTATTGTGATTTGTGATTATCATTATTGGCCGTCGCGGCGTTAATATATAATGATGATAATGACAAACGCACTTCTGTTTCGACACGCGTCACGTCGAGTGTCTGTCCAGCGGCGCACAGACATGCCGTGATGTGTTTGTATATGTGAGGTAGAAAAAATTCTAAAATTGCTTTCGCGACAACGAGTGGAGGATTTGTAGCCGCGCGTGGTTTCCGTACACTCTAAATTCGAAATTTACTACTTTTCTATTTTTCAACGCGTATTCTGCATTGTATAGTGTTGTGTGACGTTATAAACAATGCGCAGCGCGTGTGTATAGACCGCTTCGACGAGACGAACGTATTCGACTGATTTCCACGCGAAATTCGCGATTTCCGAATTATCGTTTTCGCAACGCAACGCGTATGTATTCTACATTATATGTAGTATATAATAATAATAATGTATAGAAAATATGTACTGCAGACATCCGTAGACGTACCTGCGAACGCGACGAACGATGTTCGACTTATTTCGTCGTGACTTATATGATATTATACGATTTTAAGTACCTACTTATCGTAATCGTCGTATTATGATTTTACATTCTGAGCGCGTTTGTCCGTGAACCACTTTTCAATCAGAATGTAACAACACGCTCATCCGTTCATTCGGTTATTTATTTATTCATTTATGCGTGTATATCTACCGTGTTTTCCAGTAGCGAATTTTATCTTATCGGTTCTATAATTTGAGAAACGTTTTTTTTCAATTTATGGACGTATTTTTTTCCGTCGATAATTGCGTAAGGGAAATTATCGAAAAATGGCGTGAAAACGGTTAAAACTTGATTTTGTACGATTTTAATTTTATTATTTCTTTGCATAAATGATTATGAAATGACCCTTCAACGAATACATGCATAATTAGTTGTATATATTACACCGTAGGTACGTATAAGTGATACAATTTTAAATATTTTTTTATTTTTAAAATCAATGGCTATTTATTGAGATTTTAGATTTCTAGGTTTATTATACACACTGAAAATCATATTTATTATTTCTTCGTTTGCAGTATTATATACTAATTATGCATATCGAATGCCATATATATTATTATACAAAAGCTCCGCTCGGAATAGTTGTATTGAATTCATTATAATTCACATGCGCATTACAATAATGTACCTCAATGACTACGAGGTAAGTACACTTGAAATCTATTATACTAACAGCAGCAGGGCCAGAGCTAGTTAGGTTCTTTTTTTATGTAGATATTTATTTACTGCAGATTCATGTATTATACCATGTATACCTATTTATACGTATACATAGTCGTTGCAGTTGCAGTACGCAATGTGCATATGTGCATCGTATATGCATAATACATACCTATAATATTATGTATTGTATGATATATGTACTCATCGTTATAGCTTTATTAAATATATCATTTTACTCGTTATAAATGGTTCTATTTATATGTTTATATAGCGTAGTCATTATCACGGAAGTTTCAATTTTTATAGCCACCACCGGGTGGTTAGGTTAGTACCTACTAACGTACTAGTATCTACAATCATACAAGTATAATATAATATATGTCATACTAGACGAGTTGTCCAGTATTATTGACCGCTGTACCGTATATATATACAATATATATAGGTGTACATAGTATGATAATATATGGTTATTACTTTATTACAGTTTTTATCTTAAAAACGATATTATATTTTTGAAAAAAAATACGCGGCCGTTGATACGAATATAATATCGATCGATATAAAATATAATATATGACTATAGCAGCACTTGTCAGGGCCCGTCCACGCGGTGTTCTAATTTCCTCGCCCACGCCGCCACCCCGTTTCATTTGCTCCCGTACAGACCTAACCTATGTATAATATATATATAATATTTACCTACATAATGTATCGGTGTTGCAATAATGCGAGTACTACGACAACATCCGTATCGTCTATAATACCACCTGTTAGGGTTAGTAAATTTTACAATTTTTCGCACAGTGGGTATTTACGCGTACACTCGGATCGCTGTTATATGTCATATTTTATCGGTCGGTTTTTGCCCACATTTCTCGTTGTCACCGCAAAGGACATAAACTCTCCAAGTAGGCATACGCATACGTATAATAATAAAATTATGTATATTATACGCTTAGACCGAACGCATACATAACGCGTGTATAGTACGACGACGGTTTGGCTGCGTTTTATATTAAACGATCGTAAAATATGTATTCGTGTGTACAAAAACCCGATCGGGGCCGTACACACGTCAGCCAGCCAGCACCCACTACATTTTTCCATTATTATTATTATTACAACGCGGGCCTACGGTGTTTATGATAATAATAATAATATCGTATATTATGTGCTGCAAAGTGCGTGCTAATCATCGTCATGCAGCGCGTGTCTCACGATTTTATACGGATTTGTGCAAATTTAAGTGTATAAAACAGTGAAGAGTACTCAGTTTTTTAAAAAAAATTCAAAATGCTCAGCGGCGCAAATTGCAGGCCTGCGCAGTACTGGGTAGAGTACTCGATCGTACAAACCATCACTCGTTTCAAATGTTGAGTTGGTGCAAACTATTGCCTTTTCGTGTCACGAGAAAATCGTGGAAAATCATAGGTAGGTCATACCTATAGGTACACAACATGTGAGTTCTATTTTCAAAATTCGACAACAATAACGAGCTGCGGATTCTAGGTAGGTAACTAGTGTGTGAGATTGAACATTCATAAAAGAGTTATTTTCTCTTCCGCAGAGGTTGACGATACGGTTATAATATAAACCAAGTAAAAGAGTCAGCTAAGGTTGAAAACATATCTCTGAACGACCCTGAGATGCCCTGCGGATTTCGCTCGATAATAATATTATTTTTTAACTGCACCCGACGTGCAGTTGCATCCGCACAACTGCATACATATATAATTAGTGCGCCTGCACTCCTCTCCTGCACCGACCGACCGCTGACACCGTATGTATACCTATGTTAATATTATTAATTACCCGGTGTGTGTCCGAGCGTTGGACTTATTCGCAGATATATATATGTATTATATAAAATAATAAATAACAACATTATATTATACTGTCTCCGATAATTATCGAGTGTTCGACGTGCTAACGATGCGAATATTACCATTGATTATAAATATAGTCAGTATATTATATACCTATATTCATGTTATGCATTGCACACTTGACTGAACCGTATACGGACGAGCAAATGAATTCCACGTGACTTTCGACGATTTTCGTTTACAAATCATTATCGTTATGTTATTACATGTGTTACCGTGTCCATACCATACATGTTAAATACTGTTATTAAATATATGTTATGCGAGGCGAACGCCGTATGATGTTAATAACAACCGACAGCCCGAACCTGCGATATAGGCATATCTACCTACCGCGGTATATTATATAATATATAACCGTGGTGTATAATTTGTCACGTTTAAATAATAATACCCACTTCGTATATTGTGTCGTACATAAATAACCTCGTGTGTATAGTGTATATATAGGGTTTCTTTCGTTGATTAATTTACGAGCCCGGGAAGTAGTTCCGTGCGCCGGACACGAACATTTCATTTTATTTTTTATATTTTACTATATTATTATATTGTATGCATTGCATTTATTTTATTGTATGTTTCCCCGTTGCCATGTGCTTTGTGCGACTTCCGAAAGTATGTTAATGCGTAATAACACGTTACTGCACTATATTATAATAATGTCGTAGCTACCTGACTGACGTGTTTGTTAGGTATCGGTTCCGGCAGACGGGATTAATATATTACACTTATAATATAATGAAATAAAACGTCCGTATAAAAAAAAATATAAATATATATTGTAATTATGCACGCGCCATAATAGTGTTCCGAAAACACAGTTTGTCACTCGATCGCACACATAATTGCAGACGTACCCATAATATATTATAGGTGTATTAATAATTCAAATGTTTTTATTTTATTACGTTTGACCTTTCAAACGAGTTCTATTTTTATGATTTCTCTCTTAAAAAAAAAAAAAAACACATAAAAATAAAACGCATACAAAATACTACATTAAGTCTAGTTTGGTTCATATTATATGCTATATAGGTGCACATATTACATGTTAGTGAATATTAATCGGCCGAGGAAAGAATCCGCGCCCTGAAAAATATCGTTATGCGGCTAACCATACTTCAGGTAGGTATTATAATGTATATTATACCGTAAACGATCACTTACCGCGGGTACGTGTATACCTATATTGTAAATCGTAACGTATAAAATGTTTAAAGTTAAACTCGCCTCGCGTGGATTATCGTGCAAATTAAAATATTAATCAGATCATCGTCGTTTCCGCGTCTACGAGCTACGTATTATTATATAGATAGGTGCCTGTATAATATTATAAACTGTACACCCGTTTATTACTGCAAGTTCTACATATTATTATATAATTATCACCGCACGCATTATTTCACATTCCTATATATGTCTCGTATAGACGAGCCTATATGATAATGTTATAAACGCACCGCAGATGAGGCGATATAAAGATTTTTTTTTTTTTCCTCCGTTTTATACACGGTATACCTGCGCACCTATATGGCTGGGTATAGGCATATAATATTTTTATCTCTGGGTTACTGTTACCTAGGTACTTATATCGTATACCTTCTCGATATAGACGACCACTGCAGATCGTGTATAATGGTTTGTGTTCACTCCGAGAACATGTGTTTACAATCTCTGGGCCGTCATCTCTTCGGCGGCTGCTCGTAACCCCGTCGCACAAACGCGTATTATATTGGTCCTAAACGCGGTAAAATCAAGGCGTCACTCGAACTTGTGTGTGTGTTTGAATTCGAAGGAGGAAATAATGAAATTGTATGGATTTTCATTAGCCGTTAGTACCTATATACCTATATTATAACGATTATCTATTATACAGTCGAGAGTCTCGACAACTCTAATGTCAAGGGAGATATTGACTTATGTATTTTTCGAGTTACTAACAAAAAAAAAATTCGAATTATCGAGTATTTTGAACTATTTCGTGAATGACCAGCCTTACGCGGACGTGAGAAAAAAGTCGGGTTGTGAATAAAAATTGGTTTGATATAAAAATAATAATATCCTCTATTGCTTGTGTAGTACGTAACATTTGTAAACTGCGGTATCGAAAATAACACAAGTCCAAGGGACAGACACGATAAAGTCTCTCCCTTCCTTCCCCCCCCCCTCGTGTGCGGTGAATACCAGTACACAGCCGATCGTGTCGGTCAACCTGCTGTGCGTATATACATGGACACTAATATAATATAATATAATATACCTAATATGTATATTGTGTACCGCGGCGAGCGTGATAATAATATAATATATCGAAATAATGATTTGCGAATATTCAGCAGTGTAAATCCGTGACAGTGACGTGGAAATTATAATATAATCATCGCAAACGAGATTATATTATGCACGGCGTAGTGGTATGCCACATAGAGTGTTGGGAAAAAAATTCAATACATATTAATATATCGTATATATAATAATATATACCTACCTACGCGTATTACCTATGCATGATATATGGGCCGAACGAGTATTAAAATATAAATAACAAATATATGTGTCTGTCACTCGTATTGCACACACACACACACACACACACACACGCATATATTTAGGTCCTGCGGGATGATGAGTATTCGCACAATATATTATATTTGACACGCAGTTGTATTAATCTTCGATTTGCTCCAGTTTTGACGACACCGCGTCCTACTGCGTTTGCACCACTCGTATAATATACCGCAGATCTACCTATTTATATGTCATATATGTAATGTATATGCACGTGTGAGTATATAATTTATGTATATATATATGATGTATGTGGAAGATTTAATATATACAGGGTGGTTCATCGAGTACGCTTATACAGTTATACCTATTTTTTTATATATTAAATAGGTAATAAATTTATTCGAATTCTGATGGTTTTTGGAATTCTGAAGCAGGTAGGTCGTATATTTTACCTAAGGGCTATATTTTCGAATCATCAGATGTTGTATATACCAGTCAATTGATAGTCAGACGACGTTTTGGAAAAATTCGATGTACCCATCCGAATCGAAATTTAAAAGACTAGGTAGTGTTATTTAATTGTATGTATTAGTGGTAATATGACACTGACTTAGGATACTATAAGCGTATGCGTGGACTCTGATGATTTGAAATAGTTGTTAATATGAGTCCATCGACATCTATACCTATAATTATCGTCTATAATTTGTCGTGGTAAATAATATGCAGGTATACTATATTATGTCCAATATTATCCAAATCTATTTTATACTATAATTTTAAAACGATTTCTGGTAGTGCGCCTAATATTTTTGACGGCTATATGTATAAAATATTATCGTCAACAGGTACCTATACCCTTATATAGATTTAAATAACTCAGTGGATCACCCCGTATCGGTGTGAAGTGCGTACATGATATATATATATATATAGCGCATTATCGTATCGGTGGCGTTTAACGCTGCAGCTTCCGCTGACCCACTTTTCACCACACTATAGCACACATTCGGTACAAGAGCACACCGGCCCCGCGCCGATCACCCGCTGAGCTTTCGCGTGGCACTGTGTCGTCTTCTTCCGTTGGCGCCGACCTGCGACGCGTGCACTGTATCGAGTATAACATTATATTATTATTATACAGCTCGTACATAATAAAATAATAGGTAATATATATGTAATAATACCATTCGTGTATATATATATATGTGTGTGCGTGTGGGTAGTATAGTTTCCCATTGACGACGAAATAAATACACACAATATTATTATTATTATTATTATTATGTTACCTATATATATATATATAGCAGTAGGTAATGTAGTTTTGTCGGCCGTGCGCTGCAGACGTCTGCTGCGTCGGCTGTGCAAGTACGTCGTTGTTATATTATTGTGTTCATTGTGCGGTTATATTCTTTTTAGCTCTAATTAAAAATAAAATTGAAGACGACAAAATATATAATTGGAATAAAAATTAATCGACGTTCCCGTGACGATTTCGATTTCTACGACACAAATATAATAATATATAAACGTACACATACAGCATATAGGTACCCAAGTATACCTATATGTTAAATGATGTGTGTTCAGACATGCGGCGTTCGAGTATGTTTACCCGAAATCCGCGGCCATCGTTATAGATACGGTTACATTTATAATACTCAAAAAACTGTGTTTTTATTTTTCCGATTGACTCGCACCTTTATAATTTGTACGCTTAAACAATATCGATGTTGGCGATTCATTTTTAATACGATATTTAATTTTCGAAAAAAATGGCCATGCGGTTTTAGACCGTTTGGGGGCTAACACGGTAATTTTTGCCATTGCTGTCTGTACGATATACGATAAAATATTCAATTTACATCGACCCCCCCCCCCCTACGGCTTGTCTAAAGCTATAATGTATTTTGCTTGTTATCCGATCTCGTTTATATTTGTGTCCGGCGAGAAAACACGCCACGGCCCGAAGAAAATCGGTTCTTAAAATATGTTTCATTAGATAAGATTGACATCTTACGGTCATCATTCGTCTTACACGTCAGTCATATGGTGTATATAGTAAATATTTACTATTTTTTCTAGTATGCGTTGAATATATTAAATAACTTAATGGAAATAAAAATGAAATTTAAAATAATGAACAGATAATATAGATCTGCAGTGTTTAGCTAAAAGTATATATATATTAATCAGAATTTATCTATTTATCTGTAGCAATATGTACTATATAGTAATATTATATATTATACAAAATACTAGTGACGGGCAATAATATCGATAATTTGACACGATATTGATATCGTGACAAATTTTCGTTATCGATATTAAATCCTGTATCGGGAATTATTGTAACAAGTCTTTTTTTCTTATTTTCAACAAGCGATGTAAAACAAAATTTTGAATTAATAAATACCAGTTATTAATTTAATATTTCTATTTATTTATTTCTATTAATTATTCATTTTAATGAGTAATAAGTTAGGTATTACTAATAACTAATAAGTACTAAATAGGTAAATTATGTAGAAGATGCGGATATATCGTATAGTTGTATATTAATGAAGTACATTTAAAATAATCGATTTTTGAGACGCAGCTAGGTTGTACAAAGGGAAGGTATATTCAATATTGAGACAAAAGTGGGTTATGACCCGTTTTTGACCTCTATGATCGGGACGCAATTTACCTTTTAAATAGATTCTGGAAAGCAATAGAAGTATGCAACGATGGCTTGACACGGCTCTGATGTATCGTTAAACACCCTCGTAAAATTAACAACTCTCCCATGATAATGATTAACTAATTTATATTTATTTGCTAGGGTCAGGAAAGGTTATATATGCGCGTGTCTGGGTCGTGATGCGCTATATAATACAATATAATACACAAGTAAGACGTATACACGTTCGAATTTTTTTTCGTATTTTTTTTTTTTCGCAAACACTCGCTCTTACTCAGATGTGCACACACACTCACGCCCGCGAATTTGTTCAAGCACCTTTTTACTGTGTGAAAATACCTAAGAACAATATATTATATTATATCCGAGCGACTTGAACGCGTTCGCGTCCCGTTTTATATATCCGCTAATTATATTATTGTACATATGTACAACAGACTTGGGCGCGTTTCCTGTTGCAGCTGCAGTGGTCATATATATCTACCTATATTACAGTGGCACGTACGCGTAATATATATATATTATATCAAAAGTACTCGTGTAAGATTCGTGTATCTGATACATCTTCACTAGTAAATAATATACATAATATTATGATGTAGGTATATATATGAGCAAAGATTATGGTAATTGTATATTATATCCCTTCTTGACATATAAACGTATGACGTAGTATATAAGTATGTGTGTGTGTGTGTGTGTGTTTTCCTTTTTTTTTCTCCGCTGTCAAATAAGTCGGCATGCGTGTCATCGGGACTCGTTGACGTTATCATATACACTCCGCGTATACGTATTACAATAATATTATAATAAAATATATTATAACGTATACACGAAGCGTATCACGCTCGTTTATATTGGATTTCTGTTGACGGACCTGACGTACCTATACAATGTATTTATATTATTCGTCTGTACAAATCGTTTATCCGGTATATAATATTATATAGACTATATGTTATTATATTATACGTCTTGTACCGGGAACGAGTACTTATATTATATTTGTGTGTATGATATTTAAGCGTTCCGATCGTTGTTGTCAAACAAATATATATGTAATATAAATAATTCAAGTACCAGATATTGTTATATTATGTATATAAACACGTCGCAGGTATATAAAATACCTATGCTTGTACCTATAAATATATACACATTATTGTATGTTTTATTGTGTTTTCTAATTTTTTAACGTCGTGTTCTTCAGATTAGAAAGCTAAAAAAAAAAAAGGTTATATTACTTTTACTATACCTTTATATATACAACTATAGATATAGGTACATTTTAAATGACTTATTTTTCTTACATCTATAAACACAAGTAATACGCTCATCGGTTCGCCTGAATATTATGTTACTTTATACAAACAAACACTTGTAAATCGGTCAGTTTTTGTGTTTTTCAAAAGAAACAATATGTTTTTATCTACCTATAGATTATAGGTACCTACTCGTACATAGTTTGAATAGGTCACGACGCTGAGACGACAACCTGCAGTGGCCGACAGAATATTATGTTATACAAATAAAAAACAATTGCTTCAAACCTACAAAACTTCATATTTAAATCGACATTTATTAAAGTCCTACTAACATAATATGCCATCAAACATTAAGAAAAAAACAAACTAAAAATCCAAAAAAATACCGTTTAAAAATATGTTTTTATTTTGAAAACATAAACAGAAAAATATGTCATCCTGTATCTATGACATGTTACGTACATTATACTCGACATGCTATAATAAATTAGTTTTCATTATTTAAATAATATTATCGTAATAATATGTAGGTACATTGTACATCGTACAGTCGTAGTATTACCGTTTTAAATTATTATTTTTATATCGCTTATATGTATTGGTTTGCTTAACTGTATACAGCTGAGAGCATTATTTTGTTTTTCCATATTATTACTTTTATTATTTTTTGCCACTCATCGTGTTGTATGACTACGAATAATCCAGATAATATATTTTATTCCCGTCGTAAAAGCATTCCTAACAAATATTTTCCTGAATTTAATAATTGTTTCTGAAAACACATAGGTACATAATGCGTTGATAATACGACTCCGTTTTGTCTTGGTAATACCCTTTGTGAATACATATTATGTTATTTCCTATAGTAAAGCGGAAGAGTATTGGTGATTTGATATTTTCACCTTCACGTCATTGTCGATATCGTTCATCTTTACAGACTTACACTATACTAACCTTATACAGTCGTGTACTTTTATCATTTATGACAGTATAGTATAGTATTTATATGTATATATGTATATACCGTAGCGATCAAAGAATAATCGCAATATTTTACACGTCAATACCCTGACAAGTTTAGACAAAGCTCATGATGTACCTCATATAATTAAAAATAAGGCCTCTGATCTTGCAACTATAGAACAATTCTGTACAACATAATATTACCTACTAACACATGACCGGTCAAAGACTTTAAACTCTATCTAAACTCCGCCATATAACAAAAAATAAACATTTCATAGCAAAAATATCGGTACCGTATTCATTTCACTACATTTCACTAGGTATCCAACAAATTAAAAATAATTTTTTTTTTTTAAAAACGGAAAAATCGTACATACCTCAATAGGTATTTCAAAAGAATTGTGTTAACAAGACCAAGAATCGGACACTGTTTCTCAATCCGCTGATACCCCATAGTTCCAGCGCCCATATAGCATTATAAATGACTAGTCAATTTAACAATTCATCATATCATCCAAGAATGCCCGGATTAAAAAAAAACATACCTTATCCATACTTATGTCAGCCAACCTACAAGGAGCCTTCAATGAAGACAACTGCACAAAAATCCTCGAATTTCTAACCAAAATTAATATTTACTTCGATTTTCACTAAATTTACCTGTTATAATAATATATAGCCTTATAGTCGCTGAAGCGTTAGTAAATAACTAAAAAATATTTAGTGTGGGAGTGTGAGTGCAGTTCCAGTAAGCGATAATCGATTAACAATAAATAATTATTAAAATAATTCGCGTATCATATAATATTATAATAGGTAGAGGTATGATACGATGAAAAATATTATAATAACATTTTTAGTGTAAAATTGAAAAATAAATTGGGATTGGTAACAACTATAAATGACGGTCTATAGTGCTATTTTATATGATCATAATATCATGTATAGGTCCTAGCCGGTGGGTACGCATTATGTGATCCTAAAATCGTTTTTATTTTACACTCTAACGGGATCGTTGGGTTACGGTTATTTAAGATTTGACATTGGACGTAATAATGTTATCATCATTATCTTATTGACATAAACGCGTCTCGGCTTTATTTTAAGCAAAACGTCAATCAACCAAAAAACGTGTATATAATATGTACACATCACGAATATCGATTTCGCTCGATATAATTTAAGAACGCACTTAATATGTACACGCGAGGCACACGATATTACAATTTATTCACTATTGGAAACCCAACGACACAATAATAACATATAAAATATACTCACCTAGGTATAATATTATTACGTGCGAATTGCCGAGGGAAATCAGCGCAATTTCGGTTCACATATTATAACTATGTGTGTTTGTGTGATATTATGTGCACCGAAACCATATTACGTGAAACTTTTTATTGACGCGAATGTGGTGTCGCGGGTTGATTGGGTTTAATACGGTCAATTTTCGCGTTTATTTATCGGATTTTATTATTTTTCAAACTATACGCCTCTATATCTTACTGCATATTATTACAATATAATATGTGATGTATACTCACGAATCCAATTCATGGTTTACCCACTCCGCGTACGATTGAGTCTGCCGAACGTCATTATTCGTTCGTTCGTTTAATCGTTTAATGTGTAATATCGCCCGCTGTTATTGATTCCGATATTGAGAACGAAATGTTAGGTCGTCGGAATAAACGAGCTGTGCGCTATTATACTTTAATATAATAATAGTATACCTATTATATGATATGCGTATATAAATGTGTACTGATTATCCGTCACCGAGTCGGTCGTAAACGCTAAAAATTAACATTCCGACCGAGGTAACACGTAATATGTATAGTTAACACTCACAATAATAATTATGGTCGTATAATATCGTTATACGGTAATATACTAATAAAATAGTCTCGATAAAAAAATTAACAATCGTCCAGCGTGCGATGTACAGTGCCCATCGTTTATTATTTCGCACAGGTCCGTGATCGTTTTTATCACTCGTAATCTGCATAATTATATTATGCGACAATATAATGATGACCTACTGCAATATAATACACGTAACACGTATACACTTAATATATACAATGTGTAACAAACAATTAGGAAACGGTTTAATTACTGTTTGCGTATTTCTATATAAGCATCTCATTATAATTATATCATAATATTACATTGTTTATTAGTCCTAATATTAGTATGACGGCCGTTCATAAACTTTTTGAACACTCTGCACGAATACATGTCCCGCACGACGTAAGTAGATTTTGAATATTTTACCAGACTCGAATGACATGAACGCCATGTGTATAATATATAACGTACATGATATTATATGGCAATAGGCACCTTCGTAGGCATATTTTTACTATAATTATTAATAAATAAATGTCAAACAGCCACTCGCACGCCTCTTTGTGTGGGGTTGTGGTGGTTAAAAACTATTACCTGTGATGAGATGGATGTATACACTATACAGTTTCATTGGAATCACCGCGTGACTCAACAGTTGTCTTGGGTTAACGCTTTTAACGGCGCGTCATTAAAAAGGGTCTCGAGTCGTCTCTCTCACTTCCCCCCCCCCCTCTCTCTCTCTATCTCTCTTAGTATTACAGTATGACGTATTTAATATATAATATATATGTTATAGTGAATAACACAATTACACCAGAGCTGCGGTATTCCGAGGCGCAAGCGTTTATACGAATGCCGTCAACGTTTGTTTTTATATTATTATTAAACTCGTGAAATCGTGAGACGAATCTATAATATCTTTATACATAATGCGTGGGCAGCTCGATATGCTTACAATAGTAATTGAGATCATTAATTTACGTGATCGAGAAAGTGCTTGTACTGTTATGTTGTTGATATACTGTTGTAAACACCTCGGAAGTATTGGCTTTAGTTTTAGATATTCCGAGCGAACCGTTAGGCACATAATATACTATATAATATGTATCTTTATTTCATTACATTAATATTTTTTTTACTCACTGTGGAAATTTTTCGGGCATAAATCTGCAGACATTTTGGGACGGTATACCTACCTAGCCTATTCTTACGTCATATACGCATAGGTACCTCTAATATATTGAAGGAGTAGTTCTACATTCGATATTAAATCAACATAATATATCATGGTTAGGGCTGTGAATTCGTAGGAAATTACATTTTTTTGTTTGGTGATTGTGAAACGTAGTTTTGTTAGTGCATAATTTGAATTATGTAACAACAAATCCATTTATGAAACTTATTTTGCACTTTTTTGCAATTTTGATTCATAGTATTGTTCCCTGTCCACACGAAATAAACAATATTACAGTACTACGCCGACACCGAATCGTTTTTCGAATGCGGTGGCTCATCTTTATGATGGAACGTACCTAACCATACAATAGGTCCTGCGCAGAGGTGAACAAAGCGCGACGAGCTCGGCTGATAGCCGGTCCTGCACATCCTGCAGCCGCGGCGGCAGGACACGTCGACCGTTCGACAGCGGTTCCCGTAAGTCCGTACACCGCGCTCAGGACCTAGGCGTATATTAGAATATACGGTACATTATATACGAATCTATATCGCGCGATAATATTATCTAATCGCGGTCAGATATTTTGTCCGTATAATAATGCGGTTGCTGCGTGCGAACCGCTGGTCTCCGATTTTCGGGAGACGAACGGACGGAAGTCTCTCGCCGCGAATTTGTCGATCATTGTTGTACCTGTGTAGATATGCGCCTACCGGTATTATAGGTGTACACCGGAACACTCGCAAATATTTTCGTCTAGCGGTCGAAACAAATCCCGCCAAAAAAAAAAATCACGTCCGCACGGTATTATGCATGTACAGGTCCTTTATTATTATAATATATGTTGCTACTCCTACGCGCGAGATATTTTACGCGGTGGCGGCTATTATAATGACTGGTTCGACGAAGATCCGTTAATATTTTCCCGTAATCTCGCATAATACGCGTCTTAAAAAAAAAAAAATAATAATAATAATAATAGTTTATGATGCGTCATAAAATATAAAAGAAAAATGTATAATATTGTTATCGGTATTACGCGCGTCTGGTCGAAAGCGGACAGGTTAGGTTCGCCCACGCGCGATTTTCGGGCGAGACGTGTGTATATAATTGCACACTTATTGCATATTGCTATTATCATATTTGTTTGTTCGGTCGTATAATGTAAGCGTATTATACGTGCATAATACACGAGTGGCATTGTGCGTATACCGACCATCGTTTGCGCGCTCGAAAACGGATCGTTATAAAATTACAACAATCTTACGATGTATATAGGTACGCCGCCAAAAATTATCGACTGCACGAAATATAGCTACGTGCGCCGCGGACGCTGTATAAATATTGATATGTAACATATATTATAATATAGGTGCCTAATAGGTACTACCTATATCGATACGGGATATTTAATAATATATGTGTATAACAGCTTAATATGCGTGTTATGTGCACAGTACATATATAATATGTACCTACCAGCTAATACTACGTGACTTTTGACGTATCCTATATTTGCGTATACAAACACATATCATAATATAATATATTATGATATTGTAAACGCGGAGTAAAAAAATAATAATAATAACAACAGGTGTGTGTTCGTGCGGTATAAAAGGATACCGCAGCGTGCGGATCCCGAGATCTCTTACGTAATAATACTTAATAACAATAATAATGTGCACAAGTGCCGTTATTGTCTATACCATTCTCGGAAGACTGCGGCAGTATAATATCGCTCATCCTGCCGCCGCCACCGGAGAGCCACCTTGTACAGAGGTATATAGGTATAATGCACATGACGAGATTATTACAGTCGCGCGTTGTTATATATTTATATATTATTATCGTTATTGTTATTTATATACGCACACGCAGAGGTGGTATTGCGGCCGGGCATGAGAGATTATAATATTTTGTTTACGGGTGAAAAATATGAAAAATTATATAGTTGGGCACCTCGAAAACACTGGGCTCCGCTCGCCGTCACACACAATTTAATATAGGTACCGCCGCCACCGCCGTGTACCGTATATTGTATTATTATTATTATTATTATTATCCGAATTTGTATATTATCGTTACGATGATACTCACAACGTTTTGACGAGAAAACGGTTTTCCGCGCGCTTTTCAATCAATCGCGATCAACTACGCGAGCTGTGTGCTACGGTTGCGGTCGTGACGTGTCCGGTGACGGTACATACGCAGACTATCGATTGACTATAGAAGCCAGCAGCCCCCCCCCCTACATCAAATCTTGGACCCCCGTACTAAGTAAGTGTTGGGCCCTAGACAACACTTCCAAAAAAAAAACACAACCCTTTAAAAGCGATACGGGGTGGCCAAAACGATTTCTAAGTGATGAATGTTTAACCCTCAGCTTAAAATAACAAAACTACTATGAAATAAGTATTCCTATCAAAATTTCAAAAATTACAAATACATATTTAAACGTGCCCTATGAGGAGGCGGCGAGTCAGCTTGCACGTCGTTCATAATATTAAACTTAAGTATATAGGTATTATCCCGCATGGTTAACAACTATGTCCGTATTAGATGACCGTAGTACTCCCTACCTATACTGCAACGTGGTATACCCAATTATACTATGTTATCCGTGAAGGGAAAAAATCATGGCGGGGGTTTGAGCTTCAGGCTGCACCATTGCAGCGTCCGAGGTGCAGTCCATCAATACATGTTAGGTATATACAGCTGGTACAACTCAAATTTTATTAATAAACCAACGTCTTCAATAAGTACTGCTTCTCGGCGAACAGAAAGATGGTTGCGATAATAAGTGCAGAGTTCGCGGACGTCGGTAGCGAATGCTGCCGAACTGACTTCTGCAGTAGCCGTGCGTTTTAATAATATGATGTGTCATAGTAATTTCACCGAGCTATGAAAAGTGTCAAGTATGTAAATTTGTTCACTGTCAATTCTTTATGTAGGTAGGTATTGTGTTTTTATAGTGCAGAACTTATGTGCACATAGAGTGTTACTACGAACGTTGCACTACATGAAATCGCAAACACGATATCGATCGTTGGACTAATGGACAAAGTAACTTTCACAAGACATAGGATTGCAAAAAATGTCAACAATATATAGTTCATTCGTGGCCGGAGAAAACGCTCCAATGGGTGGTGCACCTCTCACAGGGTTCACATTACAAAATTAACACGTCAAACATATTATAATATCACCATCAGCCACTGTCCTACTTAGTGATGATATGCGTGCACCCAGGACGAAGAAGGACGGCGGCGTTCGCAAAGGTCCCGGAATCGCCGAATTTCGAGTCCCGACCGCCGTCTCCGCTGCTGTTAATATTCGTAGTCCGCTGCCCCCAATTTACAGCGGCAGACTATGTATATCCTTTACAATATCTCCCGAGTTATCGTTAAGTCTCGGTTTGTAACGCCTATAGATATATTTCGATGTGTATATAACACATTTGGTTAACGGTGTATTACGTGTGTATGCGCGTAATCCGTATAAATATCATACAAATAAACACCTGTGAATCACTCTCCGGCGATGGCCACTTCTGACAGTATTGCGTCTAAAAAACCAACAGAAAAAAAAAAAACTATTTCAATACGTTTATATGACTTCAGTGTGTGTATTATAATATATATATATAGGTAACCGAGCATCATCACATCGTGCACAGCACAAACCATTACCGCGTTTTCCGACGGCCTCGTAAAGGTCATTGCCGCGTATATTTTATATTCGTCTGTGTGTGTGTGCGAAGATCGTCAGCGGAAAACCTGTGTGAAAATCGTCGGTAGTTATATATACGTATATAGGTATTATAGGTATATTATGAACGTACTTATATATCCGTGTGGTTTTCAAGCGAAAACAAAACACTTTACGCACACACGTCCCGCGAAAGTCCTGTTCACCGCACGTCAATATTTTGTTTGCCAATTTTTTTTTTAAATTCGCACTCCGATACGATTTGTAAACGTGCAATACATTCCATGCCGAGTGCGTTTGTCGCAGTCCACCGAACAACCATGTACGTAAACGTTTGAGTAAAAAAAAAATCCGTCGTTCATACATATGATTATTATTTTATATACACGCGTAACATCGCCACATTTAACATTATTGTACAGCGAATAACCACCTACCATAATAGTCCGTAACCGCACAGACTACCTGAAGTATATTAATGTTATAAAAATTACAATTGCTTGTCCGGACTCCGGATCCGTCCCCCCCTCCCCCACCGAAGAAGAAATGATTGTAAATATTTATTCAAATATTGTATACGTTATTATAATAACTGTGTGCATTTTTTTCCACGGATTTTACCATTAATTGTTCGACACTATATTATATTACTATATTAAATTATGAAAATAAGAATATTTCACTGATAAAAATACTGCAAAAAGATGGTCTCCGCAGTGTCCTTTGATAGTGTAAACCAACCTAACCTACGCCGAACAAATACATAAAAATGGTGTACAAAATATTGAAATAAAAACCCTCAACCGAGTCAACCGTTTTCTCGACTGGGAGGGAACTGCACGAACGTACAAATGATACGTATGTTTGGCTCGTCAAATTTGAATTGTATAATAATATATTGTTCGCACAGCGATCTCGAACTTTGGCGAGACCGTCGGTGTATGATGTTCTATCCTCGACATAATCATAATTGTTAATTATTACCTTACCTATAACTATGTATAATACATTAATGACGTGTTATATAATACTATATCATAACTATATAATTGCAAACTTGGCCGTTTTCTGTTTTCCAATGTCAATTTGTAAAAATCTCGTGTGATACATAACGCATTTCAACTGCAGCGGTGGACGTGTTTTTTTTCCTCCAGCCACTATAAGTCTCTATTTAAAAATTATTTTTAATAGAAAACTGCGATTAGTGTATGAAACATGCACTGTGAAATTGTGCAGGTGATGTTTATTATTGTATTAAGAACTATATCGGATCGCAGAATAAAAAATATTCGCACTTTGCGTTCCTGATTGAGATTTAGCTGCAGCCTGCGGGTAACCAGTTTATACTATTGTTTTTAATAAATATAACGGCTATAATATATTATACGCAAAGATTTTAATATCTAAAGTCGAGACTTAAAGTTTAGGTAACAATATATTATTGTATAGAGTGCTAAGATACCTTATACTAAAAAATCTTTTGGGCAAAAATTTGTTAATTATCTTAGTCCCACATATTTCAACTCACTGCCAATTAATATTAAAATAAGTATATACGATAACTCCAGGAATCTTAAAAAGTCGAATCTCAAAAAATTAATTTTCAACTGGTTAGAAACTCATTTAGACTAGTGTTTATCGTTTATGTATATTATAATTCATGTATTTGTTTATTTATTTACATTTTTATCAATTATTGTATTAATTGCTAGAGTTGTAATGTTGTAACTCTCTACCATCATCACAAGCTTGCTTACAGGTGGTAGTTGCGTATAATATTATGATATGATACACATAAAAATAATACTGCAGGTACGAAACGGATATGGTGTACTTATATACTTCTTATCACATTGTTTGCACTTACATAGTAGGTTTTGTATAAATATTACCCACCTGTGCGATATTTACAATACATATTATTATGTGTGTGACACACGTGGAAAATGATGTTCGATTTAATTACGCACTGGCCGTATTTTGCCCGGTCTGTAATTAATATTTCACGGAGTTCGCGTTTCAAAATATCGCATGCTCGTAGGTACTATACGTCGTGTAGGTACTACCTACTTACATACTTTTACTCGAAATAATCGCGTACGTATATCATCTGCGGAAACACAACTGCGGGAAGCATAGACCCATCCGTTCAATACATTATTGTTTTTTTTTTCCATTCAATCCGGGGTTTTCTCTCGAATTTTCATGCGAGTAAATAGGTGTGAGAACTTAACCCGATAAAATATAGTCTTATATCTTATGTCTCGTGCGATATCGATTATCGCCGCAATCTGCAGCAGCGTGCACGTGATTTGAAAGTTACACGCTTCGCCCTCCTCCGATAGTAAAGTTCAAACGTTTAAAAGATCATTGTTTTCTATATATCATGATGGTAGGTATGACAAAACAACAACACGTGAGTGCTGTTTCAAACATTCGAAAAGACATTTGTCAGCCATAGATGAACAGCGGTTCGTTTATACATATTGACATTGGCGCGGTATGGTCGAAATAGGAGTTAAATCATATTTTGGTCATTTGCATTTTAAGGAATTTGAACGAGACAGGTGGCACGGGACCACCGGTTGAAAGCCTGCGCTATACCTATTATAACTCGTAACCCAAATGTAGTGCCTATGTTAAAACGTACTATACCTATGTATTCATTTTCAAACTTTAAAACATTATACAGTAAAGTAGGAATTCTAAATTCGTTTCCTCTTTTCACCACGCACGTTTGGTCGTAAACTTAGGCGTGTACCTATCTATATAATATAATATATGCATAAAACAACAATATTATAATGAACAAAACGAATGTTATAATACTTATGCTGTGACTTGTGTCGTTAGTATATATAAAGGAAATGCATACGTTCATAAAGTGCGTACACGTACCTACATATTATTATTATATATCATCCGTTGACCGATGTATATATTGTCGCATTGTATTTCGAATAATACTAATAAGTAATAAGTACATATGTTATTATTATTATATTATAGGTAGGTATGTATATCTGAAACAAGTCGCACGCCGACTTCCGGGTGGATAAAAGGTTGATTTTTTCTATTTTTTTTTTCGCCGACCTATTGTATATCGTGCAGCAGTCGCTGGGCGGTAATGAAGTTTTCTTTTTTATAAATATAACATAATTAACACGGCGCATTACTGTCCCGTACGGCACACGGCCCAGTGGTCCATAAATCTACGCGCCGCATATATGCTTCATAATATGTAATATAATATTATCCTCCTCTCGAACGCGCCATAACCGTCGGGACTGCGAACGGTTGGAAATAATAAAAATATGTGAAATTGACGTCAGGTGCTTTTTTTTTAAAAAAAAAAAAAATGTAGGTACATTCAATTCGACTATGAACTATAATAATTAACGAAAATCTTAATGATATCCTAGTCCGTCGCTGGGAAACTGGGCACGAAACATTGGACAACCGCATCAGACGTGTCAGAGGTTACTCCGGCTTAGTGCAGTAGGTCACTTAATTGACCCAGAGACCTGATAGAACCCGAAACCTGGGACCGTTCCCATATTGTGAGTCGAACACTCATATTCGAGCACAGGGAGTCTCATACGATACACGTCATATCGAGTTCACGACGGTAGGTACACTGTCCGCGTGTTTTATAGTAAACGCGAGTCGAACAACATATTGCGTTATATTTATTTTCTATACATAATGTATGGTATTGCTGCGTCGGCTGACTCTCCGCGGGGGCGAACTGTTTTTTCATTAAGTTTACAGAAACAATATCCGCATATAATGTTATGATTCCGTGTATAATATATTTCATTATAAAACATAACGCGTACGCCCCCTCACACTCTAAAAAAAAATGTGCAGACGGACAGACACCGAGCCCGTATATACGTAATATTATGCAATGTAGCGACGGACAAAATTACACGCGGGACAGCTGCTGCAGCGGAGATAAAACTTGACCATATTATGTGTTCGTGTATATAGGTATACTCTCCGGCTGCGGGTGCTGCGCAAAGTACCTTCAACGTCATATTATTATGTATTTATATTGTATATGTATATCTATACACGACGACCATAATAATAACGATTCATTATTGAATGTGTACCCGATTCAATCCCATCTGACCTCTCCGAAAGCCACACACAAATACATGGCGTGTGAGAGAGGTACTTTGGAAACAACTGTTATTTGGTATCGCGTATAAACATATTATGTACGTATACATTTATAATATATAGATAGATGTGTATCGGTATCATGTATACGTTTTTTTCCCTGGCCCTATCGTCTGTGGTAAAAACTCGTTTTGCGTGAAAACCTTTTCTTTGTCGACTTATGATATTAGGTATATAGCATGTGTACAGTGATTTTAGTTTTTAACGAATGAAAATTCCGCAAAAAAAATAATATAATTATAACAAACCAGTTCGATCTGAAAATCTCGTTTTTTCTTCCTTTACTCGATAACACTTTGGTCCGTTTCGATCATCAATAACGCGTATAATATATACATATATATATATATATTACCTACCTGTAACGTTATAATTTTTTGTCGTAATAAGCAGGCCGAAACATTATTACTCGGTTAAACCGTCGTCGGGTCTACATAAATAAATATAAAATATATATATATATAATATGCCTATACAATGGTATATATATGTATATAATAGGCATGCAGTAAAATGTAAAAATATAATATATGTATACTATGCGCGTCGGAAATACGCCTCCACCGCGTCCGCTTTTCCGCGATGGAAATAATAATATAATTAATTACCTACCTTATAATATCATGTATCGTAATCGTGGCGAATCGCGTCGGCGGCGAATCTTATATTATTAATTTTATACTTGTATTTTATGCGTACGCGAAACGAACAAATTATAATAGTCGTACACGCTCATACGTATTTAGATCATAATTTATAAATAATATCAAATATATTATTATTGTTTTATATATTATTATAACCTGATATTCGCATCACACGCAGATGTACGTTATATTATATAGTGCATGAAGACAATAACTGCCGTGCATTGAACACGCACACGCGTTTATCTTACATATCATTATACAAATGTCATGTTTAAGAATTTCGGCAACAGGTAGGACATCCGCATTATGTACGTACGTCTTCAAAAGTAAATGCGTATTTGTGTCCCACATAGGTAATAATATCATATATGTATATATGGGTAAATATGGAAATTGGAATAAATAATTTCTAAAATATAATATGGTTTAGGAAATAATTATTTCGACCACATTCGTTTGAAACTTTCAAATATAAATACTAATATTTCTATAAACGTGTTGTTTTCTGTCAATATGAAGGACTTTTTATATGTATAATAAATAATAATGGTGTTTACTGATTTCATATTTCCTGACTTCTGTAGGTTTTTAAATGAACCAACTGCAATATTTTCCGTTCAATAAGAAGTATAATAGGTAGGTCTAAAGTATTGTTTGTGGTTTTCGCATATATTACACTACAATTGGATACAAAAATATTTTCTGATTTTAATATGATGTAATTTTTAAACATTTTTTAATTTGAGCCATACGCCTGGAATATATTTTTGGCTGCTTACTTGACAATATTTCAAAATCATTGGAAAACTATTGAATAAAGCAATTTCTATAAAACGATTATTTTGTTAACAAATTGTAATAATTACCATAATAATAATTATTAAACTATGGTAGATAATAAAACGATAAAAGTTTATTTTTATGGAGTGTTTTTTAACACAAATGTGTTAATGTTATATTGCGCTCGTGAATTTGATTACAATAAAAGTTTATTCGCACGTGTACTTACTTTTGAAATATTAATTTTTCAAGTATATTTACGAGATCCGCATCATGATCTCGTTTTATAGTTTTTTGAGTGCTATGATTTATTAATGCCTTGACATTTTTTAATAACAATGCAACATTAGATTGCGACAAAGTAAGTGAAGCGCAACGATATTGCACAATATCTAGTCTACGTATCTTGACCGCATAAACTTTTTAATTGTGGGGCGAAGAGACAAAAATCTCTTTGGTAAGTATATGATTCGTTAAAAAAAATTCCGGTTTCTACACGTTTTAGATTTTTTGTGAATGCAATTCATGCGATTGTATCATATGGGTATAATTATGGTATAATTATTATTATTGTTATTTTATATAAAAATGCTCGCCGCTAAAGCTACATAGGTACCAACGTGTATACCCAGGTACATATTTTCGTTGCTTTATAAAGGTTGACGGTAAAACGGTTTTTAAGCCCAAGGACAGAAAAGCGGAAAATACATAATTTTTTTTTTTTTTCATATTAACTGTTAATTAGTTCGCAGTTATTTAATCGCTCGCAGCCATCGTCGCCGACGCGTAATTCGTTTATTGTAACGCAATAATTAAAGCTCGTTTTTTTTTACATGCAAAATAATAATCGTGGTAAAAAATCCCAGGCCACGTGTAAAGGTTTTTTTAGCTTTGTTTAATACACTACCGTGGTTGATGAACACCTAACTATGTATTATTTAGCTGGGATCCTCTGTCTGTCTGTCTGTCGGTTATTGTCACCATGTCCGCATGATCTCCTTCTTTCCTTCTGACAAATACTCGTTTACGTCGGTTGTTTAACCGCAAGTCTAAAAATAAAACGACGTATTATAATAGCGCAGAAATACAGAAAACAGAATTTTTTTTCCACTTGAAGTGTCTATTTGAATTGTGTTCGAGGTAGGTGTAGATAACTATAACTCGATGAATACTTAAGTCAAATTTGTTTACATTCCTCTTGAAATTTGATAGTTACGAGACTCGACTGTACATAATATAAGTGTACAATATTATTATGAATGAATAGTAAGTATATTATATTGGTTATCTAGTATGGATATTTTCTATTTCGGTAAATCGCAATTGTGTATTTCGGTGATTTCAATATTCATATCAAATGTAAAAGTTAATTGGTAGACCATGGGGTAAAAATATAATATTTTGGTAAAAGACGATCGGGTAGTAGTGTTTATTTTGTAAATCACGTTTTATAGGTAGATATACTTCGCATTTTGTGTTCTGTTAAGTTTTGTAGAAAAACTACCGTTTATGTACAAAAAAAAAAATAAATAAACGTAGGTACACCACTCATTATTTTTTGGAAAACAGTTTCTACATATAGTTTTAAGTTGTTAAAAAACATAATTTTTGGAAAATATTTTAATTTTACTTTTTTTGAAAAGTTTTTTTTTGCTTTTTAAACGCAACAATCATTTTTAATTTCATATTCTGAAGCAGAATATTATTCAGAATATTTCGATCAATATTCAATCAAATATAGGATGAGTAACTTATTACCAATTTATTGCTATTTAAAATGTCGATGAGCGAATCGAGTTACCTAAAATACCTATAATTTGGTAATAATCTAGTTAAGCAATCGAAATTTGATTTTTATTGATCGGAAATCGAAATACCACACGTTATATTCCGTTCTAGATTTTTAAGTGTTTTTAAAGTATACAAAATAAATTTGTTCATTAAAAAATAAAATATTATTAAAAACGTTTAAAGATTTTGAAATGATGAGTGCGTTACGTTAAATGCGGATCACATAGTAAATATAATATGTATATCACGATTGAATGGGTTTATATACTGATTATAAAATTCAAATGTACCTAATGGTACGTTATGCGTTATATAAGTACATATAATAGTGCTATATGCAAGTCTTTAGATTTCGAAAACGTTTCTTGAAAAACCTCCGAGTGCATTCGGTCGAATATTTAATATTAAAATATATTTACCTCTCTTAAAACCGACTTACAGCTGTTGTAAACGTGCCTATAGTGTAAATTGTAAGAGTCAATCGCCTCTCCACGCTCAAAAGTTTTCAATGCCTCCAAACGATTTCAATACTGTACATAATATATTATAATATAGTATATTATGCGTCTAGTATGACTATTATTATAATATTCACTGGCTACCCTTTTGATATTTCCATAATTCTATACTATACATCATTATATGTGTCGCGTGTTCGTACGTACGACCATAAACGATATTTTTTTATTATTATTTTTATCTGTCGACGTCGGTTCGGTCGCGTACCAATGCATACGTTCTTCCATTTTAAAAATATAAAAATTCTGTTAAAACGTACCTACTAATAATTGTAACCTTTTTTTGTTACGCCGCCGACGCACGTGCGTAATATATAAGTACGCGTCTTGTTATATATATACATTATTTTTATGTATGACGAACGAGCTATTTATCGTTTAATAACACCTTTGGGAAATGTGTGGAATCTCAGTAACTCGAAAAACGCGTTTTAGAGAGAACAAAAAAAGAATAAGAAGCGAAGAAGAACGTCAATGCTTCGTTCTTCGAATCGACCATAAAATATAATGCGTACATGGTTATGAAAATTAATAGCGCTTTGACATCGGTATACGGTGCGAAGAAACACGATTGCAGGTTTTTTTTGCTTTATTTTTTAGTTAAGTCTAAAACAAATGGGGTGGTATCAGACATTTCCGTCGACGCTGTCTCCTATATACAGGTGGGTATACTACATTATTACCCGAGCAAATATTTTGGATGGTACTACCTGTTCAAAATTTAAATCGTTTCGTTCTTAATTTGCTGCGCGGTTTATACACGCAGTGTCGTCTCTAAACCATATAATATGTAGACTTAATAAATTCCCTTGAATCATTTGATTTATCTTAATCCATACCATCTATATATCCTTATAATTTTATGAATACGAATATTTATTTTAGATTCTAAGCAAAGCGCAAGAATGTAATGATTATTCTTTATGATGCAAGTTTTATTTTCTGTCTGTCATCATCTTTTAGCGCTCTAAAAATGCTCAGATTTCCTGATAGGAAAGTGAATAAAGTTGTGGTGCATTCGAGACTTGAACGTTCCCAATACTTTTTGAAAGCTTCGGAAAAACCGAAAAAAAAAATAAAGCAAAAATTGATTTTGTACTCAAAACTAATATTTGACAGAATTTATTTTATTTTTATAGTATAACTCAATAACTAATAGTCGTAGAAACTTTAAAATACATTTTCAACAGTTGCAGTTAATACGACCATTTTATAAATATGATCAAATTTTCAAAATATTTTGTCTCATTTATGAATCTATTTCTAGTCATGATTATTTTGGATTTTTAAAGTTTTTTTTCAACTTTTAAACTGGTTTCTTTATTCAAGTATGCTAGCCTGACACACTGCTCAGAATCGTTTTTCGTATAGGTACAACGACACACTCGATAACTCTCGTACAATACCCACTTGTTCACCTTTCCGTATTGATCTACTATAGTTGATTAAGTATAGTTTCATTCATCAATTTGATTCAGAACGATTTGTGGGACACATTAAATAGGTATACAACGCAATCGTACCCAAACATCCTTTGATGTTCGTCAAAATACCGTCGAAGTTTGGATCGGTATTTTACCACGGTCCAAATTATTCAGTAACACTGTATAGACTGTACGTCACGGTGATACATTACACCAAAATGCGCATATCTATTATACGCGTGTCCCTGACTTATAAGCGAACCAGCAATATACAATATTATCGATGTTATATAACGAGATATATATGTATAAGCACATAAAACACTCCTCGTTCTGACAAAATTTAATATCTTACTAAGGTTCCCTCGGATTGTCGTCCATTTTGACTTGCCATTTCATAAAAATATAAAAAGTTCTAATTTTTAAATAATCGTTGATGTAGTTGCGCATTCTATTTTTACGAGCCACACCTGGTACGTACTTATCGAGAAAACCAGGTTACCGCGGTCTATACATTTACCATTAAACTACGTGCGATAAATCTGAGGTCCTCGGTAAACGCGGTAACCTCGACTGAAGGAACCACCGTCCTTGCAGTCCTCGTGAGTCCATACGATAGAGTATGAATGTGGCGCAATTCGACGACATTTCGGGGAAACGCATTGCCAGTTTTCTGAGGATAAGTACCGGCTCGTAGAGATAGGATCGGGCACATAATCAGTTAGGTATCTATAATTATTAACCGTGGGTTCCTCGTAGGAATATTGAAAGTTAACGTTGCATATCGTTATGCCCTCTACTAAATAAGATTATTTAAATGTTTTCATATTTCGTAAATGTGGCTTCAACGACAACTTACTGTCGTTGGCCTCAATTAACAATTACCAACTAAAAAAAAAGTATTTTATTAACTATATTATCGTATTTAGTGCTGTATTTCGCAGTTTTTTGGCCAAGATTATTTGTGTGGAAGACTGAACCGATTGCTCGTGTATTCTATTGGTCGAGGGCGTAATATTTTAATAAGTGATGAAAGATTTTGTGGACTTTGGAATACTTGGGACAGTCGATCTCTTATAGGTAGACCTGCCTTAGCTATTCTTTGAAGTTTAATAATTATAATTTGTTTTATTTGCGTATGGCATGTAAGTGTGTCTCGTGTACGTAAATCCACGGTAAAATATTTGTACAATACATTCTATATCACTTCCGTCATAAGAAAAAAGTCATAAGTCACCGGAGAACTATTTTGAGAAAAACGCGTTTTTGTATTTTCCATTTTCTTAAAATCATAACACTCTGTATACATTCTAGTTATTTACATATAATATATGCTTTCCTATGTAATTTTACCCAACGAATGCAATGACACAATAATAAATATGATTAAATTAATTTTCAACAAAATACTTAACTTTTCCCGTTGCGCCTTGTAGTATTGGTATAAACTTTTGATACTTTAGTTCAATAGCAAGAATGCCGTAGCCCGTAAGTAGCGCTTACTGATATTATAAAATAATTTGTTAATTTTAGTTATATATATATTATAATTTTTAAAGAACTCAATAAAAAAACATAACACTGAAAACTACAAAACCTGCGTTGTATAAAACGAATGAAATATGGAATAAGTTTATTGCAAATAAACCGTTCCGATAGTCGACTTGTTTTGCGATAAGTAAACCAGTCCGTGTTACTAAGCCAAAATGCAGGCAATTATAATTTGTACTAAGAGCTGAGAAAAATGACGTATCACCAACAATACTTAATAATACTTACGGCGTATTAGTGCTTAGTATAGTGATTTTAAGGCGTTATTGCCTACGAATTTTTCCACGATTTCCGGCGTTTTAGTTATATTTTGATTATAGCTTACATTGTATTTTTAGATTAATATTTCGGACAGACGACATACATTCATCTAAACAAGCCGAATTTCACAAATATTTTTTGGTTTTTACCTCATTTTTTATTTCTTTTCGGTACTTACGACGGTAGATTGGCGCTCGATAATACATTATCTTCTGCACATTCGTATTATATTCACATATCGCGCGTTCTAGATCTGCTATACGGCAGGCGCTATTGTGGTATAATTAGGTATAGTTGAATTCCACTATATGGGCTGCATATATAGACACAAAAGGGGCTCGAAGACATAGAACGCGCGTTTAAGACTTGTCGGACGGCGGTGTATACCTGCAGCTGCAGTTCTTTTAAACGTATAGCCCGACCAGCTCGGGCCGCACGTGACTTTTTATTTTATATCGACGACTTATCGACGACGAAAATATAATATAATATCCGTCGGCGTCCTACTCCGTTTTCGGCAGCGCTAAGTCCAGTGACGGTGGATTCATAATACCATACAAATCGCCGCAGCAACCGAAATCATATTGCGTCGTAATACCCCGCGATTTATACGTCATCCAATCTTGCAGCAGAAAGCCGTCGATCCATTGGCACAATATTTTTGTCTCGCAACAATCGTGTAAAACGGACTTGGCGCGCGGCGATGAGACCGGCCCCGAGACCGCAGACTCGTCTGTTTACTGACCCGCGCAAGACGTCCTTCGTCGGTCTGTGTACAATGTTTATCACTTGCTACTGCTACTGCTACTACTATTACAATTATTATTACAACTACTGCGCTGCTCTGCGGCTTATAAATATTCATCGCGATGATGGCCATATCATTATAATGATATAAATGTATATACTATATAATATTCTGTATTACTGCGTTTATGCGATACGCGTAGGGCACCGCGACGTCGCACGGATTTAACATATTATTATATATTATTTTTATACGTCGGCTCCGTATATACATTTTAATGGCGACGATCCGATCGCCGAGAGATTTATTGCCACTTTTCGGAACGGACACGCGGATGTAGGAACACTGCAGTCTGGACGGCCACCCGGTGGTGTAGGCGACGGCGACGTGGAGTTACAGTAAAGACGGTATAATATCGTATTGGCAAAAGAACGGCCGTGTGTACGAGATGGCCACAGTGACGTCACGCGACGGTTTTTTCATATATTTTACTATTTTTTTTTTTTAACGCTACTCGTGTGATTAGAATATTATTATTATATTATAAAGCTACGCGAGAAGTACCTATTCGAGTTTAAAACAGTACAATAATAATTATATGATATTACACAATGTACGTCGTATGAATCGTCATCGCGCAGTGCGAATTGTAATAATATCAATCGCAATGTCACTAAATTATTCATATATTTTCTTACAATTATACCTATTGGCCATTACGATAATAATAAAATACCGTTATAATGAATGATGTTCATGTACGCAGACTGCACCGATTGTCCAGTCAGATATTTTGTTCTTATGTACGTATACTCGCACACTCATATACATATATACATAGGTTTTAGGGTTTTATATATAATAAATTTGGATATTCTTACTTATCAACCCTCCTCTTAACTTTAAAAATGACTATGGAAATTAATAACAATTCATCTGTTATACAATGTGCGAACTTAATGAATTGATAATCTGCAGTTCTGAAACGATTGGCATTCCTATATTTGTTATTTATTAGATTTTAAAGTCATAATAATATACATATTTCCAAAATTAATACATCAAGACACACCGGAATAAATATGAAATACATTTTGAGGTGGACATCGCGGTGGCACCCCCACGCTTTTCTATGCGATTTTCAGTTTTGGTAAATATAGTAATGATCGTGAAGCGTATGTGTATACGGTGCTTACAAGGTTAAATTAGTTTAAAATGAATTATATATTACCCGTGTAATTAAGTATATTTTTATTTTTATGTTCAACCCTATTTATTATTCATTTATTTTTTCTCGGGGGGAGGAGCGTTCGCGTATCGTGTCTCGTTTCCCCGCGTGCGGTCACATCATAATTTCTGCAATAGATGCAGTTATAATGCCTCTAGATATCTGTCTATTTATTTCGTTTGTACTTTTGTTTTGTCTTGACATATAAAATGGTTTTACGATTTTGTAACTAGCTATATCGAAGAAAACGTCGAGTTTTGATTTGCTAGCAAATATAAGCTTATATTATAATTGACAATAGTTTGTATCATATATATAACCATACAGGTGACCTATACTATACATATATGTTATTACACTATAATATATAAACTACTTTTGTATTGTTGTGGCTTCTTCGAACACCCGTAACATATACGTATATAGAATACACGAAAATAAAATATTGTATTAAAAAAATAAAAAACTATTCAAATTAACGCACCATAAAGTCGGCTGTCCTATTATTATTCAAAATTTAAAACTTTTTTTATGATTCTGGAAATATGTTTTTGTTCTTTTGCTAGTAAATTTAGGGTATTCTCTATAGCAATAATAATATGGTAGTGGATGGAAAAATATAAGTGACGAGCACATTACAAATTAAAAAAATATAGGTACATATATAATATTATTCATCTATATTTTTTTTTGTTATATACGCACATACATATTTTACATATTCGATTATAGTTTCTAGTGAAATCACCGTGATTACAAACGATTTTTAATTTAAAATATACATACCGTAGGTATATATTATGTATACGATACACACGTATATTAATAACAATTTTTTTTCATTCCTTGTCCGAATGAAAAAAAAAACCGAGTTATAATAATAATATAAAATGTATAGTGTAGTCATACTCAATTCGACCGTTTTAGATACTGAGATAGGTACTCGTATATTATACATTGATGCTTCTCGGTGAGTTTTTCGTTTCAAATTAATAACATCGTAATACCTATTTAATTGTACCGTGTAAACAATCATGGTCTGTTCCTGGACACCCAAGTCGTCGTATACGAACAGAGTTGTCTGGATACAACCCGTATTAATATTTTAGAAATTTGACATCGTGTATACGTGTTTTCAGGGTTTTTGAACACAATACATTGTACATAGTAGTTGTGATGACGGCAAGGGGTGATGCGTAAGATTTGTTATTTTTCAACCACGGTCTCGTTTTCTTATAATCAAAAACGTCCTCGTTTTAGTTTACAATTAAAATACATTCAATTTAAAAGTAGTTTTTGTTTTCACAACGGAGTACATGCAGTTTGCCGGACCCTCGACGTGTTCTTCCTAATCTCAGAGCCGAATGGGACGTGCACACCCGCCGTGATGCAGTTTTTCCGGTTGTGTAAGTACGCGTTTTTATACCATTTCAAAAAACGATATTAATATAACGAGCGTCGGCAGTCGTTATGGTTATAATTTGATTATATTATATCAGCAGTAGGCATATAACTCGCATTATATCATTATAACGAATGAGCGGTGCGTGATGTCTGCGCACACGAGGAGCATCACGTCTTGCGCGGATCAGATTTGACGTCAAACCCGAAAAAAAATACAATATAATTCGTACACGAGCAATCGCACCCACCACGCTTTCGGTAGTACTTTTATTGTACCCATTCATTATGGGTATGATAACCGATGGGGTATAACTAATGAGGATCACAATATAGCTGCGGTGCAGTCGTTCGAGCGTTATATTATATTAATTCATCAACCGAAATCATGCAACTATAATCCAAATTTCTTATGCGATAACGTTCGTCGAGACGTGTCTATAACGAAGTCGAACTGCAGTTTTCTTCTAGGTCGGAAATCGGTTGAAACACTTTTTCTTCATAAAAACGTTAGATATTATATTGATCTCTACGAGTGTCTCTTATAAAAATGTTCGCCTGAAAGCGATTCGGTGAAAGTGACGTCTGCGGCAGACGTACGACAGTTGTTGTAATAATATTATCAAGCAGACGACTTGCGTTATTGTATGTCCTCCGCCGCCTGTAACATCTGTCGTCGTGTCTAATCGCGTACATATATATATATATACGTATATACCCATTTGTGTACAATTTATATAAAAACATTAGAAACTCTGCAGTAAATCACGACAAATTTTTTCCCGGTGCGGGTATACGCTCTAAAGATAAACCGCCGGATTTCATTTCGTATATCGTGCACGCATTCCATCGACGATATATTATTATTGTATAGAAATCGGCGATATCGCGTGTGACATATTATACCTACAGCGTTTTAGTCTAACTTTTAGTCGCGTAACGTGCGTTATTCGGGCCGATCAGTATAGGGACTACCTATATTATTATCATCGTTACGCGTGCAGTTGTTTCAAATGCACATCGAATATCTTATATTATATCTATAAAAATATAAATAAGACTACAAAATAATCCATAAACCGTTACAAACCGACTTTAGAAATTATCGTCATCGCGGGCGTTTATAATAACATTGTAATTGAAATTTCGTCGACCTCAAACCTGAAAAGCGTCCATGCACATTAATGAGCGACGAGCCGCAGATACACTCCTATATAAGTATATATATATAGTATATAAAAATCAGTACACATATTATATGTAGTTGCGCATCGATGCGGCGAAATAACTCGCGGTCGATTCGCAATGCAACAATGATACCTGTACCTATATAGAGGCACATTATATATTATAAAGAGCGGAAAAATGTATCGAATTTCAGACATTTTCCACTCTCGGCCGCGATTCGTCCAAGCATTTGCATTGAATATAAAAACCGAAATCGCGTCCGACTCGCATTCGTTTGACAATAATTATTATTACAGTGCCGCCGCCCGGCATTTGCGCAATGTCGGTGCGACGCACGGAAAGTATTTAGAATCGATTAATATCTCATCCTTGCGGGAAACTGTGGCGGCGTCGTCCTATAGGAATATAATAACAACAATAATAACGAAACGGATTAAAAAAACAAAACAAAACAAAACAAAAGTAATCCGATGAGCGTCGTATTATATATATTATTATATTATTATCGTTAAACTCGCGCGATATATACCTATACAGAGAATGGCCTGGCGATGTATAACCATTCTAAATGTTAATCGACGGAGATTTTCATAAGATAATATATATTATGCCCACGGTCGTCTCGGCGAGCGGTGCAGCAGCAGATGAGTGCGTGTGGTAGTTTTTTTATTTCGCATATTACCTATATACATACGATATTACTATAACTATACACCAGTACGTGTTTGAGGCGAATTCGAAGCATCCGAGGAATTCATCAATCATTATGTGTATTTTATCATTGTTATATATACGCGAGGCGGCGGCGATCGAGAAACGCGCGAGGCGGACGGACTGCGCAAATACTATATTTATATATATAATATACGCGTATTATATCACCGCATACGATAATAATAATAATAATAATATATAATATTATATTTTACACCGCGTTCCAAGTCGCTGAGAGAATTGAATGCCGCTCCTGCTGCAGTCCACTGCACTGTCTGCAGTTTCAGTACCTACACATAAAAAATAAAACTGCAGCAAAAACGCATACAGGCATATTTTGTGCTCTACTATATTCCTGTAGATTGATTTCGCGGCGAAGTGCCGTGGAGACCGCGCCAAAACGCTATAATATCATATTATACGAGTGTGTCCCTGTATGGGTTTATGACGATATATTGTGCGCGCATGTTTGATTGGAGAGGTAATCAGGTTGCCGGATTTGGTCGACTCCTGCAAGTTGAAGCGACCGGCCAAAAAGACGCGAGTTATCCGGGAATAGAGTAATTCAAGGAGATATACCTACAATGCAATTCTAGGGTCTGGGAAAGAATTCGATGCATCGCCGGTTTCTAACAAAGTCGACAATTTTAGTCTGTACAGCGGAACCTGCAGCTGTGCCGAGTTGCGGTAGGCACAGTATAATTGTGGGTGCGCGATGGGACAAACGCGATTTTCGATCAAGCATCAGTGAACTCGAACTTTCACGAAGGCTCGCCCATATTACTTGTGTATAGTACCCAGGTATATAGTAGCTGGTACATAGGTGTATATAGGGGCGTATCCGTACGACGACGACTGCAAAATCCATTCAAATGTACCTATATATTCTTTGTTACGCATACAAATCGCGCGGAATATAACTGCCGTAAATGGGTGACTTGTAGAAAGCGCGCCGCTCAAAGAATGGGGAGGGGGGGCGAGAGGCAACCCCGCGAACGTCGACTCAATACTCTGCACCTATAACCTGAGTAGGTTTTAAGTTCGCATCGGCGACGAGGTGATGCATATTGTGCACGCATACATTATATTGTAATATTATTATTATTGCGTTTGGAATCGGTACGATCACGATCAGACCTTACGGTATAGCCGGCATGTATATAGGTAACATAAACCACGGGAGGTCGCAAGTGGCGACTACTGCGTTAGTGCAGTATAATAATTATGGTAGTGCATCGCAAGGCGTCGGTGTTAATTTTCTGAAACGACACATTTGATATCGTAATTTACAATTATCGGTAATGTACCTACACCAATAACGCATTTACGACAATAACCGTAGACATAGGTACGCGATATCGTATAATAAACATATAATAATAATAATGTTATGTCAGTAGCACGAGCACTACGTATGCAAATCTTCATC
>JANEHU010003113.1:0-19543 GCA_027563435.1 Nasonovia ribisnigri | reverse complement strand
TATTGAATTATTGTGTCGGCATCGTCCACTACGTATATCGACGTTTACAAGAGTGTTTCATTTTATAATCATGAATAATATATCGTATATTAAAAGTGAACGGGGTAAAGATAAATTAATATTAAAAGGGTACATTTATATACTTGAAAAACAAGGTTTAAATAAATTAATATGGAAGTGTGAAAATTATCAGAAGATAAAATGTAAAGGACGTTTGCATGTTTGTAATGACGAAATTATAAAAGAATTTAAACATAATCATGTGCCGGACTGTGCAAAAGTTGAAGTATGCAAAGCAATCAACGAATTAAAAGAAAAAGCTATCGAACGACCCGATTTAAGAACACGTGCAGTACTAGGTTCAATTTCGATATCTGTAAGTACACTTATTTAAAATACTTCTTTTATTAATTGTAAAACTATTCTATTTCATAATATTATACATCTTGTAGTTAACTACTTCAGCAACAGCGCATTTACCTAAATTAAGTTCTCTTAAACGAACGATTCGGCGGATAAGAAATGAGGAAGATACTTCACCACCAAACCCAAAATCACTAAGTGATTTAATGATTCCCCAAAAATACCAAATGACGAACGATGAACAACCATTTTTACTGTACGATAGTGGTCCAGGAGAAGACCGAATACTATTATTTTCGACCGAAAGAAATTTACGTCTTATGGAAAACTGTAAACATTGGTATGCAGACGGAACATTTTCGACATCGCCTTCATTGTTTACTCAAATATATACGGTAACTGTTTTAAATTATTTTTTAATATATTAGTATATTTTAAATAAAAGGCTATGGTGAACACTAATAAGGGTATAAATAATAATAGGTATATAACCGATCAAACGTTAAATTTAATTACTTTACTTGTTATTTAGAGATAAATGTATTAAAGTTACTTTACTCGTTACTCAAAAAATATTGTAATGAAATTACTTTAATTTTCGAATAGAAAAATTAAGTTATATCATAATTATTGTAACTAAATGTGTAAATTACTATATGATTTTACAGATACATGGTGTACAGTACAGTAATGTTTTCCCATCAGTGTTTGCATTATTACCAAATAAAATGGAATCTACATATTGTCGCCTATTCGAAGCATTGAAATCAATAAAACCTGAATTGAATCCGGACACGATTATGATTGATTTCGAGAAAGCGGCCATGAATGCCATTTCAAAAACATTTCCAGTTACAAAAATTCGAGGTTGTTTTTTTCATTTTACACAGTCTGTTTGGAGACACGTTCAACAAGCTGGACTTCAACAAAAATATACTGAAGATTCAGAATTCGCTCTACAAATCAGAATGATGACTGCCCTTAGTTTTGTACCTGTAGCTAATGTTGAACAGGCTTTCAATGATTTGATAGATACTAGTTACTACACAACAAATGAAGAACTTTTCCAATGGTTAATTATTTCGAAGACACGTGGATTGGTCGTATGGACCGTAGGAACAGAAGAAAGCCAGCCTTATTCCCGATCAATTTGTAGAACTGTTATGCTTATTTAGCAGAAAACATTCCAAGAACAAACAATTCTGTCGAAGGTTGGCATAATAGTTTTTCATCCACATTAAATGTAATTCATCCTAGTATTTGGAAGTGTATTGAGGCGTTTAAAAAAGAAGAATCATTAAATAAAATCCATGTTGAACAGTTTATAGACGGGCATTCAATGGGTGTTAAAAGAAAATACAAAGACTTTGCTGAAAGGTTAAAAAATGTGTGTGATGACTATCATAATAGAATAACAGAAGATTATTTAAGAGGCATAGCCCATAATTTTCAGTTAAATGTTTGATTATTTATGTAAATAGTAATTTATTGTAATATTATTTTATTTTTTTTTTGACAGTATGTAAATGTATTTGCATAAACTAATTTATAAGTTTTAATTAAATGAACAATAATTATACTATTATATTATTATTTACTCATTAATAAATTTTACTATATCCACGACGAATTGTAACCGCGGTGAATTATACATGCGGTGAATTGTAAATACGGTGAAGTGTTGACGGTGAATAATCGCAAGGTGAATTATCACGCGGTGAATTATCCGCGATCCGTGACAAAGTAATGATGCAAGAAAAGCAAAACAAAGGGAAACTAGCACTGAAATGGCTAGGACTCTATACTGTGATAGATTCTCATCCAGACTCTCCTTACCTAACAATACTTAAAAAGAATAAACCAGTCAAACTACATAAAAACCTATTTAAGAAATTTCATGAGAGATTAAAACATGTTTCAGCATCATCCTGATCATTCTACAACCTACAGAACCTTCAATCAAGCATCTCGAAACGATCGACTTCAACAGACCATTCATGTCAATATTTAACGCAACATCTTTCGGAATCAATCAAGGAGCGTATTATGAGTCGTATGGAGAAGTTAGATTATCGCATCTCAGCTGGAATTTGGTAACTTATCTTGACCTCGATACAATAATTTCGAAGTACGCTATGATAATGAAATACTCTGAAGTGACTATGGACATTTGTAAGAAAATGACAGAAAACTTCGGAAGTGTGAAAATCTCTAACACTTGTGAACTATTCATACAACAATTTTCTCGAGCAACCTTACCCTACTTAAATGAAATTGAAGCAAATCATCATAGTTTGATGTTAGCCATTGGTTATGAACGGACAGAGGAAAACAGGATTCACCGAGAATTGGGACATGTTTTTAGACGTGTGGCCAACGTTCTACATGACATGTGTAAATAATAAAATAATAGAGTTAAATAGAACCAAAGCTAGCAGTTTCAATCTAAAATCAGAGAAAACAAGAATATCACAGACAGAAACAAACCACACTATACAACAGATTGAAAAGCAACAACAAAAGCTAGAGGAAAATCTTTGATTTTTACAACAACAAACAAATAATAGTATTACGAATATTAATAAACTGGAATTTAAAAACAAAATGTTAGAACAAGCCCTTATATTTGAAGTAATATTGAACAAGTATGCATACAAAACCCAGAATCTCGTAGCCGTATAAATGAAGCAGTAGACGGAAAATTACACACTAGTATGATCACACAAAAGAAACTACACAGAGAATTATTAGACATTAAAATGGACATACCCATCGGAAATGCTCTTCCATTGGAAGTTAACACCGGAACTCTAATAGAATTCTACAGAATATCAGAAATCACCATAATTCAAAAAGATAATTATTTAATATACGTTATGGAAATTCCTTTAAATTCCAGCGATGAGTATACCATGTGTCACCCAATACCTAACCTAACCGATACGATACAATGCAAATACAATAATATTAATTGATCCAGAAACAGACTATGTAGGATTTAGCCGAGACAATGAAAATTTCCTAACGTTAAGACTAGATCAATGGCAAAAATGCATACAGGCAACGCACTACAAAATCTGTAAGGACATTCAACAAATCCAGCACAGTGCAGGATCCGAGTTATGTGTTATTTCACTAATCACAAATCATCAATCAAGCTCAAACAATTGTAAGGTAAAGTTCGTATCCCTAAATACCCCATCTGGCATAAATTGTCCCAAACTAACTCTTGGATATATTATAGTCAGTGGCGTTTCCTGACTTTCGGCGTTAGGCGTTAATGTGTGAGGAAAACAATTAGGAAAACCCCCTTTATGGGAAATAAATTCGTATCAACTATTAACAATCAACATATTATTAAAATTATTTATTTTAAATACTTTTAAATTTTTAAAAAATACATTCAATATCTATAAAATTAAATATAATATAAAACTGAAAATGTACAAATGAATATAATAATGAATATATTATAGACTGATTTTTATTTGAATTCAAATCCTATTCTTCTCTCTTTCTCAATAAATTTGTTTATAACATCTTCATAAAATTTACTTCTATTTGCTCTTAATTTGAAAACCAATTCTTTTTCTATCGATATTATGCTTAAGTTGTTCATTCTTTCATGAATTTGAGTTGAACGACAATATGTGTGGATTCTTTTTAAAGATGAAAATGATCTCTCCACTGAAGCGGTGGTTGTTGGTATAGTAGATATTAGTTGTGCCAATTTATACACTTCGGAAAATCCACTAATTAAGGTCATTTCAGAAAGATAATATAATAGATATGAATTTCTGATTCAGTATGTTTTTTAACAGCTGTATTTAAATGATTTAAATCATCATAACCTTGATTGTTCCAAACAGTTTTTTTGGTAGAAAATTGTAAACAAGACCAACAAAACAATTTATTCGATACTTCACAACCGCATAACCAATCAGATATATTATAAAGTTCTTTACGAAAATGCCGAGTGCAATGACGTATTATCAACTGCAGTATTTTTGTTTGTGCACCGTCTCCGCTCCAACGGCCGCGGCGCGGCGGGCGTCGAATCTTCGCGAAGTTTGACCCCACTACCACCGCCACCTTCATTGCGTTGGCGCCGCGCTCGAGTGCGATACCAACGGTTTTGTTAGGCACCGCGTTGATTCACGCGCGCGATAGGGCCGGAACGTGGCAAACGGTTCGCGCTCTGGTCGACTCCACGTCCCAGATTAGTGCCATGACAGTAGCGTGTTCAACCCGCCATGGTTTCCGTCCCCGTCCGTGGACAAGCCGGTAAGTGGCATATCCGGCACACCTGTGGTTAACGTAAAAGGTATCGTCGAGTGTCATATCAGGCCGCGGTTCGCGACCGAACCCGCGTTAACTGTCCAACCTTGGGTATTGCCGTCTATCACTAGTGACATGCCGCGCGCCTCGCTCCCCGTGGATATCAAGGATCGTTTCTCCACCCTCGCACTCGCCGATCCACAGTTCAACGTGGCCTCTCCGGTGGACATGTTACTTGGAGCCGACGTGTTTTCTGCCATTCTGGACGGCCGGCAAATCAAGATCGACGATGGCTTACCCACAGCTTTTAGTTCAATTTTTGGTTAGGTCCTCATCGGGCCAATTCCGGCGGCGGCCACCTGTCACCTTATCACTACACCGGTGTCCTTAGCCACGTCCATTGAAGCTCTGATGGACAAATTTTGGAATGTCGAAGAACCAGACGCGGCTCCGCCGTCATTTACCGATGATGGTTGTTGCGAGAGTCAATTCCGCGCCGAACACAAGCGGTTGCCTTCAGGTCGTTTTCAAGTGCTGCTACCAACGCGTAAGCCGGTACCACAGTTGTCGTTCCCGGGTTCACGTTCCGTCGCGCTCAAGCGTTTCGAATCTCTCGAACGGAAGTTGACGTCCAACACACCTCTGCGCGGGGCTTATTGTGAATTCATGTCCGAGTACCTCGCGCTCGGTCACATGTCCGTAGCAACGACACCGGGGCAATACATAATTCCCCACCATGCCGTGTGCACCCAGTCCAACGGTGACTTAAAAATTCGCGTCGTTTTCGACGCGTCCGCTGTGTCCCATGACGGGACGTCACTAAATAATTGTCTGTATCAAGGTCCGAAGTTTCAGCAGGACATAGTGGACATTTTGACCAGATTTCGGGTGCACAAATTCGCGTTCACTACCGACATTTGTAAAATGTATCGTCAGGTGTTGGTAGTGCGTGAATATCGTCCACTTCAGCACATCTTGTGGCGCGCGTCACCTCACGATAAACTCGTAGAATATGAATTAAATACGGTGACATACGGCCTGAATTGTGCCCCGTTCTTGGCGCTCCGCGTGTTAGCTGCGATCGCCGAAACGGATTGCGCCGGTCGAGATGATATTCGGCGAGCACTGTTGCTACAAACTTATGTCGATGATATCTGTGTAGGCGCCGATACGATCGACGGTGTTCTCAAGCTCCAGCGTGATATGATTGACGTCCTCGGTAAATCCAGTTTGGAATTGAAGAAGTGGTCCAGTAATTGTCTTGCGGTCCTCAACAGTATACCCGCTTCCGCCCGTGTGACGGGTCCGTTACCTTTTGATGCTGTAGACGGGGGCGGCGTCAAGGTTCTCGGCCTGCAATGGCAGCCGGCAAGTGACGTTTTCGGGTGCGCCCTCCGTCGCAACTCATCACCCGTATTCACAAAGCGCGGCGTTTTATCGCTAATCGCGCGTAATTTCGATCTGTTGCGCATATTTTCGCCGGCCACCTTCTACGCGAAGCACATAATGCAACGGACGTGGTCATACAATCTTGGATGGGACGACCCTCTTCCGAAGGACCTTCATCAAGAATGGTCCACCTTCGTCGAATCATTGGCTCCTTCCGATTACCATTCCGCGACACTTTAACACGCAGTCCGCTGATCGTTGTTTATTGTTAGGTTTTTGTGATGCGTCATAGCACGGATGCGCCGCTGTCGTATACCTTCACGTGTTGGACGACCGGGAGGATGCATCGATTTCGTTGGTTGGCGCGAAAACTAAGCTAGCGCCGATAAAATCATTAACTATGCCGCGGCTTAAGTTGAACGCTGCTGAGCTGTTGGCGCGTTGGTTATACCGCGTCAAGTGTATTCTCGACCCTCAGGTCAACATCGTCGGCGTACATGCCTGGACGGACTCAACGATTGTCCTGTCTTGGTTGGTCAATCGCCACGAATCGTTCAAAATATACGTGTCAAATCGGGTTTACAGAATTAACACGCTACTACCGAGTTGCGTGTGGGCACACGTTCCGTCCGCGGACAACCCCGCCGATTGTGCTTCGCGCGGTGTGTTACCGTCCGAGCTTCCAGCGTTAAGACTTTATTGGCAGGGCCTCGAGTTTCTACGTCGTTGTCTGTCATCGTGGCAGGTCGGAGCCGCCATGCTGCCGCTGAGCGACTTGCCCGAAGTGCGCGTTCTGTCCGTGACCGTCGACGTTCAACCTCCCGCCGTTGAATGGTTCGACGAGTTTTCGTCTTACGACAAATTGATTCGCGTTGTGGCCCGTGTGTATCGATTTATAGATCGCTGCCGTCGTCGCGTATGGGTTACGCGACGGGCGGTGTTTACGCCAGGTACGGACAATAATAGGCCGTGCGCCTGGATGCGTACTGCACTTCGTACGTATTCCTACTATATTACCCACCGACCGATTGTTGTGTGTATGTGTGTATATAGGTATAGCACTCAACAGGAAGTGGCCAGGTTCGCCGAGCAAGACCTGTGAATGCTAGTGTGTGGTGGGTGTTTAAGAGTGTGTAATATGTATGAGTGTGTAGACTTACAAATAACTAAGAATAAAATGCTAACACGTTTCAGGTAATAAGTTGCTGTATAATACACGATATCAATAATAAATTTATAAAAATATAAAAATCACAGCAACACCAAAATATAAAAATATAGATCACAATAATATACGTATGATTGGTCCTTATGACCAATCAAAATAAATATAATAATAATAAGTAAAACTCACGGATATGACGGTGCTCGGCTGGCCAGCTGCTACCTATCCTAGTGTATAATAATAATAATGCACATCCAATTCTATAATAATAATATAAATGGGTCATTAACCATTAACCCAATAAAAATGCATAGAACCGATGTACGGAAATATACAATAATAATATTAATATTAATTAACGTAAAAATATATTATGTTTTCGACGATCGGCGTTGCAGTCTTGCAGGGCGCATGTAATTTGCGCCAAAAACAACCAAAAAAAATAAAAATATATGTCAATTGCGCCACATCTAAAAATTTATTTTGGTAATTTGCGCCACTTTAAAAGTTTGTAATTTGCACCAAATAAAACTAAATAAAAAGGCAATATGTAATCTGCGCCATCGTGTACCTAAAAAAATTGTAATTTACTAGGAATATCCGTGGCCAGCTCGTTAGCAACAGTTGCACGTTTAGTACCTCTTAGGGGTCTTTTACTGAAATGTATAGATTCCATTCCTCTTGTGTCATTAGTGCATATTTTGGTATCCGGATATTTCACCGCAATTATTTCACCGCGCGACTATTCACCGCCAACATTTCACCGCATTTACAACTCACTGCGTGTACAATTCACCGCGCATACAATTCATCGCAGTTATTTTTTTGATAATGTAAAAATGTAATAAACCAATTTATTACAGTTAGATTAAAACTAGACTACGGCTCAATCTGTTATGGAAATTCTAATGGTAATTTATCCAAAATTCTTGACCCAGTCCATAACACCGGTATAAGATGTGCAATTGGAGCCTTCAGAAGTAGCCCTATCTCCAGCCTACTAGCCATCACTGGGGAGCCTCCACTTCAATATCGTAGACCAAGACTATCAATAAAATATATAACCAGAATTTTGTCCACTCCTGATAATTCAACTTTTCATTATCTAAATATAAACCAATCTCTATCTGTATATGATTTAAACACAAATCTCAGAAAACCACTAAGCACAAGATTCCGTAAAGAAATGTCCGACAACCATATCTCCCCAGACACAATCCTTCAATATGAGACCTGCCTTACTCCCCCATGGAGTTTAAATCAATACGAAATTGATACCAGTCTTAGTGCCCATGTAAAAAAAGAAACACCCGAAATAGTCTATCGGAACTTATTTAATGGACTAATTCATACGGATACGGATAACCATAATAATACACAAATCTATACAGATGCATCAAAAACTTCAACAGGCATAGGTTTAGCAGTTATACATAAAAGTTCTACTCAAGTATTCCAATTAAATAGTCATAGCAGTATTTATACGGCTGAATACATAGCACTTTTAAAAGGTGTTCAAACAGCTGTAAATACAAATTATGAAAGAATCGACATTTGTTCCGACTCACTCAGTGTCCTGTCAAATATAAAATATAGTACTCAGATCAATCCCGTAGTCACAAAGATAAAAAATATAATACATTTATCCAATAAATACATACGTTTCATATGGACTCCGGGTCACTGCAATATCAGAGGAAACGAAGAAGCAGACAAAGCAGCCCGAAATGCTATAAGTAACCCCAACTCCTTAACACTTTCTCTTATGTCTCCAGTTGATATAATCAGAAACGTCGACAAATACTGCATGCAATTATGGGACTCAGATTGGCGTCAAGTTACCGATAACAAATTAAGAGAAATCAAACACTCAGTCGAGCCTTGGCCAAAACTGAATTTTTCAAATAGAAAAGAAAATGTTATTATTAACCGACTTAGAATTGGCCACACGAGAGTAACTCATGGATACCTAATGGAAAAGACCGAACCTCCTATATGCCGCTCTTGCAACTCTCCCATGACAGTCAAACATATCATTATCCACTGCCAAATCTTCACGGAAGCCAGAAAAGAATACGAAATACCAGATAATCTATACGAAGCCATAGGACCTTACGCAGACATACCAAAAATAATTTCTTTTGTTAAAAAAATTGAAATGTACAACTTAATTTAATTAATTTATATAATTTATATTTACTATGTATTTTTATATATATTTTTTTTTTCCTTAAACACTATTGTAAAAACCCCCTTATGTACATAACTATATAATCTTGTAAGCTAATAACCATGATGTTGATGCTGTAACAATAAAAAAAAAAAAAAAAAAAATTTATCAGTCGATGTCTACATATTAAATTACGACATGGCATTTTTGATACGATGAGCCATTAAGTTTATCTTACTGATACAAATTGATTTCCTTATCCAAAATTTTAAATTTAAAAATAACCAGGTACGTTTAACTATACGATTACACACATTACTGATTATTGAATTATTGTGTCGGCATCGTCCACTACGTATATCGACGTTTACAAGAGTGTTTCATTTTATAATCATGAATAATATATCGTATATTAAAAGTGAACGGGGTAAAGATAAATTAATATTAAAAGGGTACATTTATATACTTGAAAAACAAGGTTTAAATAAATTAATATGGAAGTGTGAAAATTATCAGAAGATAAAATGTAAAGGACGTTTGCATGTTTGTAATGACGAAATTATAAAAGAATTTAAACATAATCATGTGCCGGACTGTGCAAAAGTTGAAGTATGCAAAGCAATCAACGAATTAAAAGAAAAAGCTATCGAACGACCCGATTTAAGAACACGTGCAGTACTAGGTTCAATTTCGATATCTGTAAGTACACTTATTTAAAATACTTCTTTTATTAATTGTAAAACTATTCTATTTCATAATATTATACATCTTGTAGTTAACTACTTCAGCAACAGCGCATTTACCTAAATTAAGTTCTCTTAAACGAACGATTCGGCGGATAAGAAATGAGGAAGATACTTCACCACCAAACCCAAAATCACTAAGTGATTTAATGATTCCCCAAAAATACCAAATGACGAACGATGAACAACCATTTTTACTGTACGATAGTGGTCCAGGAGAAGACCGAATACTATTATTTTCGACCGAAAGAAATTTACGTCTTATGGAAAACTGTAAACATTGGTATGCAGACGGAACATTTTCGACATCGCCTTCATTGTTTACTCAAATATATACGGTAACTGTTTTAAATTATTTTTTAATATATTAGTATATTTTAAATAAAAGGCTATGGTGAACACTAATAAGGGTATAAATAATAATAGGTATATAACCGATCAAACGTTAAATTTAATTACTTTACTTGTTATTTAGAGATAAATGTATTAAAGTTACTTTACTCGTTACTCAAAAAATATTGTAATGAAATTACTTTAATTTTCGAATAGAAAAATTAAGTTATATCATAATTATTGTAACTAAATGTGTAAATTACTATATGATTTTACAGATACATGGTGTACAGTACAGTAATGTTTTCCCATCAGTGTTTGCATTATTACCAAATAAAATGGAATCTACATATTGTCGCCTATTCGAAGCATTGAAATCAATAAAACCTGAATTGAATCCGGACACGATTATGATTGATTTCGAGAAAGCGGCCATGAATGCCATTTCAAAAACATTTCCAGTTACAAAAATTCGAGGTTGTTTTTTTCATTTTACACAGTCTGTTTGGAGACACGTTCAACAAGCTGGACTTCAACAAAAATATACTGAAGATTCAGAATTCGCTCTACAAATCAGAATGATGACTGCCCTTAGTTTTGTACCTGTAGCTAATGTTGAACAGGCTTTCAATGATTTGATAGATACTAGTTACTACACAACAAATGAAGAACTTTTCCAATGGTTAATTATTTCGAAGACACGTGGATTGGTCGTATGGACCGTAGGAACAGAAGAAAGCCAGCCTTATTCCCGATCAATTTGTAGAACTGTTATGCTTATTTAGCAGAAAACATTCCAAGAACAAACAATTCTGTCGAAGGTTGGCATAATAGTTTTTCATCCACATTAAATGTAATTCATCCTAGTATTTGGAAGTGTATTGAGGCGTTTAAAAAAGAAGAATCATTAAATAAAATCCATGTTGAACAGTTTATAGACGGGCATTCAATGGGTGTTAAAAGAAAATACAAAGACTTTGCTGAAAGGTTAAAAAATGTGTGTGATGACTATCATAATAGAATAACAGAAGATTATTTAAGAGGCATAGCCCATAATTTTCAGTTAAATGTTTGATTATTTATGTAAATAGTAATTTATTGTAATATTATTTTATTTTTTTTTTGACAGTATGTAAATGTATTTGCATAAACTAATTTATAAGTTTTAATTAAATGAACAATAATTATACTATTATATTATTATTTACTCATTAATAAATTTTACTATATCCACGACGAATTGTAACCGCGGTGAATTATACATGCGGTGAATTGTAAATACGGTGAAGTGTTGACGGTGAATAATCGCAAGGTGAATTATCACGCGGTGAATTATCCGCGATCCGCATATTTTTAACTCCAGTGGTTGTCCTTTAGTCGGTTTTTCATTACTCCATCCTTTTAAACTATTATTACAGTCTTTGCATACAGCTACAAAATATAAAAAATATTGACTATGTGACGTATTACTCCTGACTTTACATCGCTTGTACAAATAGTTACATGGTAGTTTAAGTTCTTGAATAATATAATCATTTATAATGTCTGACCATGTGTTGGGTTTAAGGACTTCATACCTTCTAACGCTCGCACCATCTTTATACTCAACTATTTGTGGTTCCATTTCTACATATTTTATGTAAGGAATAGTTAGTTCAAATGTTTTTTCTTCCTTTTTACTCATTTCTTCATCATCGCTTGAAGAAGTTTTAGAACTACCATTTTTAGTATAAGCACAATCTTTGTCTATACAACCCAAACTTTGTTTAAGGTTTGATTGGTGTTGGTGTTGATTTTGCAATACAGATATTTATAACGTTTTTTTGGGTATTTTATAATTAAGCTCCGAGTATAAAGTGTCCCATACTCCATGAGAAAGTCCTTGAACTAACCCATCATCAAACATTTGTTCTTTATATTTTTCTAGAACACTGAATACATATTCTGGTTCAATTAAAGCTTTTCGATCTCTTTTTGCCTACAGTGAAAACAAAATAAATATTATTTTAACTAAATTCATGTACATGCAGTATTGCAGTTGCTCAACCAACAATCATGGAATTTTTTAATTTGTAAAAACGTCTTACGTAAATTACGTTCAAAATTATTTAAAAAAACATTGTGAAATGTAATATTTAATTTGTTTTTAACAATTTATCAAAAATAACAGATTATTTTTTTCTGAAATTGTTATTACATATTTTAAATTTTGAAAACTCCGAAAAAATGACGGATACGTGATGGACTTTGTCCAAAAAATATGGCAATATTTTGCTGATTGGTTGTTAAAATTTTAAAATTAAAATTTATTTTTTGGTGAATTTTACAAGTTTTTTGGCCAGCTCCCTAATTTTGTCCATTCGATTCGGAAAATATACTAATGTCTTTAAAATTGATTGTAAATCAGTTTTTAGATAATAAATTTAAATTGAATAAAAAAAGCAAATTGAAATAAGCTAAGTTGAATAAAAAATGTAATCTGAATAACAAAAAATAGATTTTATTGAAATTTTATTCGTCAGGGTTTTTTTATATTCAAATTCAATTTTTCATTAAATAAAAAATCTAAATTAAATTTATAAAAAGACAATTTAAATAAAAGAGACCAATTGTCCAATAAATAAATATAATTTATACTCAAAAGTTTTATTTAGGTTGTATATTAAGTAAGAAAGTAAAATTGAATAAAAAACATAAATAAATAAAAAAAATCATTACAAAAATCTAAATCTAATAAAATTAATAAAAAACATGATAAAAAAGGGGGTCAAGTGGATGTCGCTCCACTGTACAGTAGGCTACAAGTAGGTCACTGTACTATAATGGATGGTATTAAATTTGAATTCAATGATATAATATCATTGTATACGAAAAACGATTCTGAGCGGAGACGGTATGTCAGTCTAGGATATTTTAAATTATATTGATATTGTTATTTTGCGGTAGCTGCTAAGTTGAATTAATATTATTCATATTATTTAATTATTAACCTAAAATTATCAGTGATGCTATAAAAATATTATAATATATACTTTTACTCGTTAAAATTGATTTTAATATGTAATTCCGTCCAAATTTGAACTTAAAATGTCTATAAAAAATAACTGTGTTTAAATATTTTTTAGATTTTTTGAATACAGTATGTACTATTTATTAGAATCTTTATTTTAAATTTTCAATCCTTAGTTAAGAAAACTGAACATTTTATAATTGTTTAATTATAGAGATGTTAAAATACGGTATTTTATTTTTGTTTTGTATAATACCGTATTATACAGGTATTATACCAGTATTATACCGTATAGAACCTTGCAGTACCTTAAATTATAGGAAATTTAACATAGGTTATAACACCATTGTTAATTATGAAATATGAATTATTTTAAAATGGATTAATCGAAAAAATGGGTAAAAGTCAGAAAAAAGTTTAAAAACACATAATACAAGAATTATTTTAGACCTAATTCACCAAATTAATATTTAGTCATGCTATCATAATGTAGGTTGTAGGTACCATAATACATACACCTAGTGACTAGAAATAACTTAAATTTAAAACATTTTAATTACAATTCACATTTCATAGTAAATTATATTCTTAAAATATCAAATAAACTTCAAAAAAAAATTAGGATTTGAGTAATCTTATTATCTGCCAATTAGCATATAAATATATCTACTAACTTTTTGGTTAGTACAATAACGTCAATAACAATTAATAATATACAGTTTAATAAAGTCGATAAGGATAAAATTACGCAGCTATGGATATTTTTAGAATTAGTACGCGACGGCCAACGGTTAAACATGTAAATGATAATAATAATAATAACAATAATAAATGATAATAGTTTTTATCTTTAATCGTGGTAATAACTAAAAATAACGCATTATTTTTTTTTTTTTATACCGTCTGTATAAAATTATTTTATACCATGTGTATAATACCTCGTTAATACAGTATTATACCACTGTATAATACAAACTCACATCTCTATTTAATTACAATGATTGATAATTTTCGAGATTTTGATAAATTTTGTCAAAATTCGAACTTTAAATGATTATAAAAAAAATGTGTGCCTATGTATTTTTAATATTTTTCAATTGCTATTGTAATAATATATCAGGAGCCTTGTATTAAATTTTCATTATTTTTGGCCCAACAAATAAAATTTTATTGATATTAATAGAAAAAAAAACTAAAAAATTTGAAAACTGAAATCGTCCGTAAAAAGCTGAAAAACAGTCAAAATATATTCAAAATTAGATGGTGTATAGAAATCTATATATATAAAAATGAATGTATGTGTGTGTGTGTGTCCATATTACCATGGTTACCAAGGTTGCCATGGTTACTAAGGTTACCAAGATTTCATAATAATTATTATTATTTATTTCAATATAACTGAATTCAATTGCAACTATTATAAGAATTGCAACTATTAAAAGTTAATTTTTTATGCCCAACAACAAACGATCGATAAATAGTCCCGCAGTTCAAGCACTCAAGAAGCGGGAAACACGAGCCGCGGAAACAGACGGGCAAAGAGAAGCCAGATTGAGGACCAACCGAGAACGGCAGTCCCGGGCCCGCTCATCGGAGACTGACGAGCAAAGAGAAGCCAGATTGAGGACCAACCGAGAACGGCAGTCCCGGGCCCGCTCATCGGAGACTGACGAGCAAAGAGAAGCCAGATTGAGGACCAACCGAGAACGGCTCCCGGGCCCGTCTCCGAGACAGATGAGCACCGAGATGCAAGATTGGGGACCATGCGAGTAATGGGTGCTCGATCCAGACGAACCACCGAATTGAACCTTTGTGCACTACACTATGATGCCGATATTAATTACAGCACACACTCAAGCGTGGCCATCGGAATAATGGATGTACTCTGCATTTATTGTAGAGCATTTAAGTTTAAGAATGAAGCACCAGGAATGTGCTGTGCTCGGGGTAAGGTAAATTTGCCAGCCTTGCATGCACCACCCGAACCATTATCAACGTTGGTGGCAGGCGATACGAGCATTTCGAAACATTCCCGAATGATTTATATGTGTACGCACCAGATGGTTATACGAAAAATATTGTGTATCACAATGCACTTATGTAGATGGCAAGCATAAACCATTAAAGAACCATTAAAAATGATTTTTTGCTTTTTTAATTTTTTAACAAATTTAGGTTAAAAAAGGTTTAGAGATTAATAAAATCACTAAAATACATATAGGGTAGGTATTTTTAATGGGCAACGAGGTGCACGGGGTCAGCTAGTAGCTTATATAAACATTCAGTGAAATTTTCATGCATCTACAGTTATTTGTTTTTGAATTGCAACAAAATAAGAAAATCGCTACGTGAGAAATCGAGTGAATATCGAATCTTGTACAAATTTGAACTTAAAATGCTCATAAAAATTTATTATGACTTGCTTATAAACTTTTTTTTATTGATAAAATTAGGCAAACTTATGAGGAATCTTGTATTACATTTTCAAATCTTAGATTTAAAAAGAAAAATTTTTATGAATTTCTAACTCAAAATAAATTGCACATTTTCGTCATTTTTACGTATTTTGTCAAAATTTGAACTTTGATTACCTATAAAAAAAAATTGTGACTACGGATTTTTAATATTTTTCATCTGCCTTTGAAACTATATATTAGAAGCCTACTATTAAATTTTCAAGATTTTTTACCCGACAAATAAAATTTTATTGACATTTATAGAAAAAAAAACTAAAAAAATTGGAAACTTAAAATGTCCGTTAACAGCTCAAAATAAGACAGAATATTTTGAAAATGATATGGTGTGTAGAAAATGCTTATATAAACATTCGGTCAAAATTTCATGTCTCTACGGTCATTTCTTTTAGAGTTATACCAAAAACCAAAATCGATTTTGTCGAAAATTGGTTTTCCGTAAAAATTCCCGTTTTTCCCATAATTTTTCATTTGTTTTTCCAGGCGCTCATGAAAACTACTGGGAAATTTTGACTTTTGACCCCCCAAAGTACCAACTAGATTCACTTTCATATCAGAAAAGGTACTATTGAAGAAAATCGAAGCATTTTTTCTGTCCTAAAACGTGATGACAGACACAAAAATAAAAAAAAAAATAAAAAAAAAAACACACATCATTGTAAAACCAATACATTCATCGCTCCGCTCAGAATCTAAAATAAAAAAAAAACACACATCATTGTAAAATCAATACATTCATCGCTCCGCTCAGAATCTAAAATCTATTTAATAAATAGTCCATATTATGATTTTTTTATTTTATTTAGGTTTTTTATTCAATGTTACTTTTTTATTTGATATAGAACCTAAATAAAATAAAATTCATTGTTTAGACTTTTTATCAAATAGATTTTTATCATGTTTCTTTTATTGATTTTATTAGATTAAGATATTTTTTTGAAAAAGATTTTTTTTATTCAATTTTACTTTTTATTTTAAATTAACCTAAATTAAATAAAATTCATAGTATAGACTTTTTATCAAATCGATTTTTTATTTTATTTAAGTTGTACATTAAATAAAAAAGTAAAATTGAATAAAAAATCTGAAAAAAATAAAAAAAATCATTACAAAAATTTTATTTGTCATAAAAAAATCCAAATCCAATAAAATCAATTAAAAATATGATAAAAATCTATTTGATAAATAGTAATATTATGATTTTTTTTGATTTTTTTTAGGTTTTTTTATGAAAGATAGATTTTTAATTTTATTTAGATTTTATATTAAAATAAAAAAATCTAACTCATTAAAAAAGGTGAAATTAAAATGTTTTAAAAACTGGTATTATGTAATTAATTAATGAAAAAAATTATGAAATAAAATTAATATAAATGTATTATATTGATTATTTATTAATTAAATTTGGCTAATTAGTAATTATAATCAGGGTTAAGATTTTATAGCATTTGCATATTACTTATAAAATGTTTAGTAGGTTTTAACATTTAGTAATGGCCGAGTATGCTTAAAATTTGTTTCAAAATTCAGAAAACTAAAATTAGGTTTATTAATGGTATAAAATTTATAATTTATAAACAACAACGATTAATTACTTTTTGTTTGTCCATTTTCCTAACACGGCAAGCAAATTACCAATGTACAATGACAAAACAAAAAACTGATATTCTAATATCGATAGGGTACGAAATGAATTCAAACGCAAGTACATAATTGCCAAGACAGACAGTGTGTCATGTGTGGTATGATATTATAATGTGTTTTGTTTACACATCCCTCCCGATCACGACACGTTGCGGTAGGTTAGCGACAAGAATCAACCGGTCAAGACAAAACTCTATAATGTGGCACTTAAGATTAGAAATAAATGTGATTTGTTTTTCCGGTCTACCGGGTGCTTTTAACTCGGTCCTGCCAAACTACATAGTGTGCTAGCCCTAGTTGATAAAATATAATGTGTTATTACTAATTATGCTATTGTATTGTCCATGTAAAACTTATAATATTTTTCCTATACTTTATCGAATTAATCAACTCTATGGCATTGGTGGCTTGGGCGGGGTATCTTCACAACGTACATGAAGCTTATAACCTAACCTATGAAGTCCGGAAAAGTAGTGACACTAGACACCGAGTCTAGTGTAGCTGTAGGAAAACCGTAACGTAGTACATAATATGTATTAAGTATTTTTTCAAATAGTATGAGTACACACATAGTTTCTCAAAATACAAAAACAATTGAAAGATCAACCTTAAAAATCATTATTTAGAAGTTTGCATACAAAACATAGTATATTATATAATATATACTATATTTATTTTGCAGGTACAACAAAATAATTATAAATATCTAAACTTGAATCCAAATAACAAAACATGTACATGATAATAATATGCAATATGCATGCTTATATTATATCTCACTACTCACAAGTACAAAATGGAAGGACATTTTAAGGTGGCTGGTTCATCGACCATGTTTCTTGACAAAGCTAGTTAGTGATGTATAAGTAGGAGATTTCCATTTAGAAATTTCCAAGAAATATTTCCGAGAAAAAAATGACATTATTTGTTTTTATTTACATTAACTTTGTTGTGATAAAAAACAAATAGGTAAATTGCTATAATTCCAAGCAAATTAAATTCAAAATTCAAAGAATATTTCTAATTTTTATATGCGATAAGTAAAAAGTAAGCTTTATTAAAAAATAAAATGTAATCTTAAAATTTCAGAAATTTTATATCACTCAAGTTAGTAAAGAAAGAAGTAGCGCGATTGTGTAACACCGAATATGTTGCCACGCCTGGAATTAACTTTAACACTATAAATAAAGACATTTAAAAAAATTGGAAGTTAATAATTATTTTTATATTCTAACTCAGTTCAGTTTAAAACTTTAAATCAAATTATAATTTTTTTTTTTATGTAGGTTTATGAATAATCAGTAATATAATTTAAAATAACAAAAGATAATTATTTATGCAGTAGGTATATCCATCATCAATAATATTTATTTTTTATTATATTTACTAATTAATTTTAATATATAAAATAACTTAACTTGGATTTCATTAAAAAAAAACTCGTTATTTATTAAGTTTATATCAATACAATCAGTTAAGTTAAAAATCAACTAAAAAAAATTAAAAGTGAATTTAAAAATTTAAAATTAACTTAACTTTTAAAATCATATATGTTGTAAGTTGTAACCCACGAGTTTCAATCATGAATGTAAGAAGTCATAATATTCTATACGTGGTTCAGTAGTTGCACTACTTACACTACATAAAAACAACACATACAAAAACAATATTGTGAAACAACCTAAAATACATTTGTTTTGGAAGTTGGGATACAAAACAAAGTATATTATATTTTGCAGTTCTAAAAAAATAATTATAAACATCTAAACTTATATATCCCTCAAGCTAGTACAAAAAGAAGTTAATAGGTTGCTTAATATTTTCACAAGTCCGAAGTCGGGGGGCTAGCCCCCCGGACTTGTTTCCAGATAAAAGTAGTAAAAAAGAGGTTGCAAATTTTTTCAAGCAGGTTGCAATTAGTTGCTAAAAGGTTGCTAAATATTGGCACAAGTGCGAAGTTGGTGGGACAAAGTC
>JANEHU010003112.1:0-43409 GCA_027563435.1 Nasonovia ribisnigri | reverse complement strand
TTATAGCTCTCTCGACCGGCGTTGTCTGTGAGATTCGCTAGTAGCTTAAAGCAGCATTTCTTTGCAAACTTTTATCTGTGGACCACTTTTTTGTATCCACTTCTATCGTGGAACCCCTAATTTTTTTTGTTGCATTTTAGCATTTTTTTATTTACCTTTCAATAATAAGTTATTACAGTTCGACAATTATAACCCTAAAGCTATATTAAATATAACACATCGTAATGACCAAAGTATTAAATACAGAATAAAATTCTTAATTTGACTTGGAATTAGTAGAGATAGGTATGGGTTATAGGTATACCAGTGAATAAATAAATACACGTGAATGTAAAGAGGAACAATTATTTAAAATTAAATAAAAATAATAATAAATGATAAGTACATGTAACTTATTGAATAACGTACCATTGTATCTATATATTGAATTATATGAACAAAAATGATTGGAATAAAAAGAATAAACAATAATTTTTATAGACAAAAAATCAATTTATGTAAACGATTTTTTACAATCGTTTAGTACATATTTATATATATCGCTGAACATTTTATCGGATTGTTTTTCGGCTTGGCCCAAAAGTACTTCGGTGATATCTTTACCGTTGAGTCGATTTGTCGGAGTATACTGATTTTGTGCCAGTTCCAGAAGAGTCTGCATATATCCAGCGTCGAGTTCCTTCATACCTGCGAGTCTACCAAAATCACGTAACAAGCATACGGTATCGAATTCTTCGGTGTTGGGGTTTTCTCCAAAACCAATAATGTTGCTGTGCGTTTGTAATTTCACACCCGTCTTGTAAGCTTTATTATACAAATATGATTTGCAATCAATAAAGTCCTGTTTGGCATTTTTGGACACGAACCACAACATCACACGTTCTCCCTTTGCTACTTGCATTCGTTTGTTAATTGCATAAAATAAACCATTCAACTTGCGTCGATACCCGTAAAACTGTTGTCCCGGACCAGCGATACTTGTAATTACCAGCATTTCCAAACGATCAATGACGAATTTCGACTGGTACACTTCCCGTGTACAATTTTGCTTCTCGTCTACCGGATTACGTTTCAATGTGGTGATGCGCAGTCGTTCATTGCACAAGCGCATTTGTTCCAGCTGTCGTGTGAGTTCTTCGACTTGACGCTTTTGCTCGGCGCTGCGTAGGAAATAATTGTGCTTTTCACGCTCTGCTGATTTTAGCCTACTGATCAATTCCGCGTCTTCTCGTCGCTTTCGCTCGACTTCACGTTCCTGACGCGAACGCATCTGTTCCAATCGTTGTTCATTTTCACGATTATTCTTTTCAATTTCGGCTTCTTTTCGTGCAAGTTGTGTTCGCAATTTACTCGCTTGTGCCTTGTTACGTTCCAATTGCTGACGCAATTCACACTCGCGCTGTTTAGCTTCCATGTCTATAGTTTCCAACTGTTTACGTAACTCACTTTCATCAATTTCCTTGTTTGTTAATTGCTCGCGTAGTGTTCGTTCTTCGTGTTCTTTTTGTGACAATTGTTGACTTAACTCGTATTGAGTCTCTTCGAGTTTCAACTGGTATTGTCGTTCCATTTGATCTAGACGCATTTGGCACTCTTTACGTTCCAATTCCATTTCGGCTTCGGTGTACTTGGTTTCCATAATCATTTCTTCATGTCTGTCGGCAATTGGCGATGCGAATGGTGATGATGATGATTCGTCGATCCACATGATTGAGAATGCTGTTTTTGACTCGGGCGTCATAGGTGTATTATTCGGTGCATGACTTGGTGTGTTTATCTTTGTAGTATCAGATTCATGGACCGTTTTTGATGTTGAGGCAAAGTGCACCGATTTTGTTGGTATTGATTTAATTATGGTCTCAGGTTCACACATCTTCGAAGATTTGGCAACATATATAGATGTTATGGGTGCTAGTTCTACAACAGCATCTGTAGATAATATTTCTGTAGTTCCACCTGGCCGTTCGCTCGACGCCAACATATTCATAGACTCATCATAGACATATGACGAGATATGAGCCAACACTAGATATTTGCGCAGTGTTTAGGCATAAATCCAAACTTATTCATGACGTGAGTGAAAGAAACAGTAATGGATAATAAAACGTACCGTATTCTATCGACGCTCGATCAACGGCTTCGTGACGGTCACTCACCCGATCCAGTTGCAGGTTTTAACGTATATATTCGACCAGTCGAGCAAAAAAATCTGTTTTGGAAAAAATTAGCAACCGTTTTTGTTGATCCGTATATTTATGACAGAAATTTCAAGCATTGAACCATCAAGTCGAAAGTGTAACTATTGTCGTACGCGTGTGACTATAAACTGAATTAATTTTTTGATTTCGCTCACTATTTATATATAATTTTACTGTTTAAATTGGATATATATGATAAAAAATTACATTTAAATTACTATTACCAACAATTTTAATTATATGTGACGTTTTAGACATTATTATATATCATTATATTTTATTAGATTACATTTAGATTTAACAAAATAAATTAGATAGTATTTTATAGGATATTATCATAATCTCTATACATACAAATTATCAATATATATTTAATACACCAATTATCATAGTAAATAATACATTATCATACAATAACTATGTCTCTCACACACACACACGTGGATGAGTAATGGCGCAATCCTTCGTTTAATTACGATCAAAGGCGGCATCTGATGACTCATACTATATTATAAAAAAATCCATATAACACACAAAACGGAGCTTATATATAGTCGCCTTTGATAAATATCACTAAATATTTGTATTTTGTACATGTTTATATCATATTTGTGTTCTCTGAAAATCAAAAATTTACTAACTGTAAAATACGTTTTTTATTATTAAAATATTATTTTAATACATCTCCTGTTTGATAATTAAAATAAGTTAAGGCAAATCATGCAAGATATTAGATAGTCATGAATCGATTGTTCTACGAAAAATTGTATTTATCACTCTCCGTGCATTCCTATTTACCTGAATTTAAACTAAAATAAAACTCTCATACTCATCCCCTTCCCACCATAAAATACCTCATTAAGTGATAATACTTAAATAATGAGTTAAAGATATGTATATGGCAATAAATATATTTAACTACATTTTTATGCAGACGAATTATTTAATTTAAAATATGACTTCATCATCTCATATTCTTTAATTAAGTCACTCTATTCATCTCACATCCTATTTAACTTTGTATTTTTAACTCATTGCAATGCTTATAGGTAGGTAACAACATTGTGTGCTTTTTCCGATGAAGTTTGTCAAATCTCTATACGATGTGTACCTAACCGTACATTGCCACACACACTGTAGTGGCACAGTACTACGTATTTGTATTTTAATACAGCACAAATTGGTAAATATGTGGTATATTACGAATTTAAATAACCGATATCGTAATCGTGCGTGCATGCATGATGTCTAATATGTTTAACGACATTTAGTATTATTATTATTTTTTTGCTAATGTTTGTCAAATCTCGCTACGAGGTGTCATCGTACCGTGTATACTGATGTGGACATGAAGGATACCTACGTAAGACGAACATTCATATGTCATGAATGTGTCGTGTGCATAGGCGCAACTAGGGAGGTGCTTGGGTGTGCTTCAGCGCCCCCAGCCTTTAATTTAGCACCCCCAGATCAAAAACACCAAAAATGGAAAAATCATTTGAAAAAAGGTTAATTTTTTTTTTATTGGAAGAAATGTTGTTACTAAAATTACTTCTTCAGAAATATTGGAAAAGTATTCCACTAGTAATAGAAAAATAATATTATAAAGTAAAAAAAAAATGTAATAATATTATGTATTACGTAAACATATAATTATGTTGAATTATAGATAGATATAGTTATAAAATGTGCCTCATGCAAGTGACCGTGAAAAATGTAAATTGTATAATTATTTTGACATCAGTTACTAAAAAAAAATGTTTTTTTATCTGTTTATACTTGGTCATTATTTGAATCACCTAAATAATAATATGGATAATAGTATACCTTAATGTATTTATGATGTATATTACTGTTAAGATACTTAAATATTTATGTTTTTACAGTGCATTTAAGATTGGTTATAGTAATTTTATTATAAAGTTTGTAACCCCCACGTATCTGTTTCATCTACATAATTTTAGCACCCATAGTGTTTGGTAATCGGAAAAAAAATCCCTGGAAAAAAAATCCCCGGAAAAAAAATCCCCAAAGCAACTATTTAAAAAAGTACATAATTATAATAATATACCTAATTAGTATATTACAATATATTAGTAAGTAAAAAAAAAAATAAATAATTATAGTCAGATTCGGTTCAGTCGGTTCGTTTTCTTATATTGTTAGACACAGCTGTCAAAAAGTCTCCAATGCTTAATTTATCTTCACTTTGTCTTATAACTAACTCTTTCAAGCGGATATTTATTGTTTGATTTTGTCCTCTTTTTGTACGTCTTGGTTCACCTAAAGCATCCAATGCTAACTGTGCTCGATCGGCGTCAATTTCATTTTTAATTTTCCTAATAAGTTTCCACATTGTAGGATGTTTTTGACCAACTAGTTCGGAAAACCTATTATTCCACCCTTCAACGATGTTGTTGGTTCTGTGGCAGTCATTGAGGGTGGTTTTATTTACATTCCACACAGCTGGTGGGAACATTGGTGGCAGTTTTCGAAACCTCATGTTATTTTCGTCGTTTCCAATTCTTCGATACTTGCCATTTACATAATACGAATCAAAATTATCTAATAAATCCATAAGATTTTCAGGTAAACTATATTTTAAATATTTCATTCCATCTTCTACGAGGTGCAATGGAAGGAATGCAAGTGCATCAATCATTCCACATTGTTTTCGAAACTCTTCATCGTTATGGTATTTCGTAGCAAAGCCCAATTCTTGTATTTTCCTGAACGTCGATTGACATAAGTGATAGAAGCAGCCTTTTATATCAATATGGACACCAATTACTTCTTTAGCTGCTTCAATAACTGCGCTTTCAAAATCGAGATGTAAACATTTGGGGTCAGGGTATAAATTTCGTTCAGCACATTCATCCATTATAATTTGAAACATTTCTACGTATGTATTTTTAGTTTTCCTTTGTAAAATACAGTAAATCGTAGTGACAAATACATTATTTTTTTTTACCCGTATTACATATAACTGTAGGAAAAACTTTGGAGACAGTCCGAAATTCCCGTCTAAATACCAAGTATCTGATTCTGAAAGCAGTTGCAAGTGTTCATCTGTTGCAAATATAATTATCCTTTCAGATGCCTCTGGACCATTATCCCTCAATAATAGTATTATAGTCATTCCGCTTTTAAATAGTTGATTTGGGGATTTTTATTCCGGGATTCATAGTGTTTAGCCTCTAGTTGCGTGTACGACTCGTTTGCGCACATTTACGTTTTTTACTACACGTTTGCGCACAAAATCACAACTCGTTTGCGCACACATATAGGTTTAAATAATAAAGATACAACTCGTTTGCGCACATTTACCTTTTTAGTTAATTACTTGATGTATGTGTGGATGAGCAGTGTAAAACTGACTGTAATAATGTTTGTGATAACTTTCTGCGCCATTAGTAGTCTTAGGATTATTAATAGGTTCTCAAGCCCATAATGTTGGAGGAAAACTGCTGCCCGACATTATGTAATTTTCTAAAATATAATCGGAAAATATAGTAGTAGTACTAGTGGTCGGTGCTATCGACATAAGATCACAATAAAATCCATCAGAAACTTCTTCAGGGGGTAAATAACTCAATCCAAAAAAATATGCTTTCTGGTGAAAGACTGTTAATAATAATTTGTGTACTGTTTGACTGGGTACTGATAATGTGTACCGATAATCAATTACATTAGGTAAGTCCAAATTTAAAAATATAAAATATAATACCTGTGTTACATAGTGTTCGTGTTGTGCGCAAACGAGTCGTCCGTTATCAGGTTAATGACGGTATTCTTTGTGCGCAATCGAGTCATCGATATCTAGGTAAAAAATTTGGATTGTGCGCAAACGAGTTGCACCGTCTAGTTGCACCACACAACTTGTGTGTATATTTGTACTAAAAACTGTGATATGGTACAAAGTCCACACCGCTCCCACCTTGAAGTGCGAGATATTTTTTAATTTTTACGTGAGTTTTGAGCATTTTAAAATATTAATAATTTCCATACCCATATCTCACTTAAAAATTGAAATATCGTAAAAGACCAACGAGAGAACACAGATAATGTTAATACTTCAAAGTTTGATAATAGATCAGTTCACTCTAATATAAAAACTGACAGCACCTTATTGAAACTAGCGAACGGAAATTTGGTATGTCATACGTGTGTAAGACGGAGACAACACATGCTGATGCGGCGTCCTCTTAAATATATGTTCGAAACCCCAATATAATTATATTCAAACAGCAATAAGCAATTTAATATTAAAGAACTATACAATTAAAACATTATAAACAAACGATACCCAAATTAGCCGCAGTTCTAGATAAATTTAATTGGTCTACCATTAAACAACTTTTATTTTCTACATTTTCAAATACCAATATCGAACTAATTATCTGTGAATACAATGGCCCTTAATTATCAAACAAATTATAATACACATCTAATATCAACAGTAATAAAAACGATAGCCAAATGGAAACTAAATCAAATACTGAACAATTAAAGAATAAATTCTACGATTATAAATGTTCCAACTTCCAAGTGACGATAATTGAGGCTAATATGCTATATGTAACGCATTAAATGATAATAAAACAAACAATATTACGACTTTAGCTGACTTATTTGATTTTTTGAACTCATCTATACTTTGAAGTAATTTATGTTGACTTGCTTATAAACATTTTTTTATTGATAAAATTAGGCAAACTTATGAGGAATCTTATATCACATTTTCAAACCTTACATATAAAAAGAAAATTTTTAAAAAGTTATTATTGGTCTGAAAGTCTGATGACGAACTATCGTCAATAGTAAATTATCATAATCATACTTCTATAATATGTATACAATGACACGAACAAAACGGATATAATTTACGGAATAAAAAAAGGCAACCTATATTTGTTTTGAACAGTTTACGGATATATTCTGTTAACAATCTGTTTAGTTTTTTTTTCTAAAATGTCAATTAAAAGTTATTCATTGGGTCAAAAAGCTTGACAATTTAATACAAGGCTCCTGATATATTGTTACAATAGTAGTTGAAAAATATTAAAAATATTTTTGTTAATAAGTATTTAAAGTTCGATTTTTGACAACTTTTATAAAATTTAAAATATAAAAATGATTTTGTAGTTAAAAATTGATAAAGTGTTCATATTTTCTAGCTAAAGACTGAAAATTGAAAACAAGTTTCAACGTAAGTAGTTTATTCTGTAACCAAAAAAAATTAAAAAATATATAAATGCTACAGTTTTTTTTTTTAGTTATTTGAAGTTCATATTTATACTAAATTACATAATATTAAATAACCAAGAATAGCGATCTTAGTTATTTTGTTGTAATTTTATAATATTAATTCAACGTACCTACTGTATTGCTGTATTAATAGTATGTAGTACCTAATAAAACTATAAGTATAATATCCACACTGACAAACACCGTCTCAGCTCAGAATCGTTCTTCGTATACAATGATATTATATCATTAAATTCAAATTTAATAACATACATTATACAGTGACCCACTTGGCCACTTGCCCACCCTTTTTTCCAATTGTTATTAGTAAATAATTTTTCAATTTATTAAAAACTTGAAAATTTAATACAAGGTTCCACATCAGTTTTTAATTGAGTAATAAAAAAAAAAAATTAAGCGTTCACAAATTAATCTACAGTCGTTTTTTATAATTATTTGAAGTTTTGTGGGAATCCATAAAAACCACGAAATAATGCAAATTATTTTTCAGTTAGGAATTTATAAATATTTTTGTATTCATTGCTAACATTTGAAAATGTAATAGAAGATTCCCCAAAAGGTGTTATAACTTTAATAATGAAAACAAGTTTACATTATTTTTTCATGAGAGTCCAAATTTAAAATGTTTACGATATTCAGTGGTAAATTAATCAGTTTCCATCAATCAATTATTGATATTTTGTTGTAATTCTAAAATGAATAACTGTAGAGACACTTGAACATTTTCACCAAATATTTAAACTATTTTCCATTTTTTTAAATATATGGAAACTTTTTAAGGTATATAAACCTGAGGTAAGAAATTTTTGATTTGTAATATAATTTTTTAAAAATTTTTTTGCTGAGTTTTTGGTAATATATTAATGTATTTTTGATAAAGGTTCCTCTTAAGTTGTTTTAATAGCGGTTCAAAAATATAAGTGATACATAGGGATTATTTTTTTTAAAAGGGCTTAAAGTTCAAATTTAAACAAAATTCATTAAAACCACGAACATTTGCACATTGTTTTGTAGTTTTGAGTATTGAAAATGTATAATAATATTTTTCACAAGTAGTTAGTATCTATTGTTACCAAAGACTATCTGAAAAATATATTTTATAGACATCTGAAGTTAAAATTTGATAAAAATTTGATATTTAAACAAACAACAAAGGTTTAAAAATATTATACGTTGGTACTTGACACATTTAGTGTATGATATATTATATATGATATGATATATCAGATGAAATAATTTTGGCAAAATTAATTCAATCTATACTACCTATAGCAATAATATCACAAAATATACTTAATACTTATAGTAGTAAGTATAGGTTGAAAGACCGCTATCAGAATAGTTTTTCGTAAACAATGATTTTATATCATTAAATTCAAATTTAACAAATCGATTACAGTGGCCCATAGTCCATACAACATCGGGTTGTAATGAAAGGAGTGCGATTTGGACACAACAGCAGAGAGATACCCACTTGCCCAACTTTATTCTATGAATCATGATTTTATCTTATGAGTCATGATCTACCATAGTACCAACTAGATCATTGTAGGTTACGTTCGAAATAGTTCTAAAAAAAATTAAAAGAAAACACTGACATTAAATACAAAACTTCTAATTTTTATTATTCGATTATCTCCTTTAGTATATAGATAAAATAAATTGCACAAGAAAAACCTAACATTATATTATTTTCTAATTTCAATCGAGTAGCTAGTCCTCGTTATTTGCTATAAGAGCATATGTGGAAGTTTTCGTTTATCAATTGGTGTTCATTGTTTAAGGCCTAAGGGTCATAAAGGCATTAATAGTAACGAATTTAAAAACATTTGGTATGAACTATTCGTGTATGTCTTGTACGATTACTGCATGATGAGAACTTTTGTAGACATACCTAGTTCCAACTTTTCAAGTTTGTGGTATCAATGACTGAATGGGCTAGAAACATTACATTTTATAAATTGGGTACCTAAATTTATCAAATCAATGGTAACATTTATAAAAATGCATTTTTAAATTTTAAATTACATAACAATCAATTAAAATTAATGCTGTAAGTCGTAGCGAAACTTGGTGACCCTCTTTATAGCGCCCGGTGCCAATGTAATTTTGTCCACAAAAATACGGTCTAAGCCCTAAGGTAATAATGATTCTGTTTTGTAGAATCAACCAAATTTGATAAATTTATTATTTTAACTAATAGAGGGTAATATTTTACAGGCAGCATATTCAATATTTTATGTCTTAAAAAATAATACAATTTCAAGGTTTTTTACAAATTATATAATAACTTGATTGGCTTTATTTGAAATAAAATAAAAGTCAGAGTTCAATGCGGCTTGTAGGAAGTCTTCTTCTTTCAGATAAAAAAATTGGAAACTGAAAATATCGGCAAATAGGCAAATAGCTCAAAACAAGTAAAAATATTTTGAAAATAGTATGGTGTACCTATAGAAAATGATAATATTATAAACATTAATTGAAAATTGCATGCAACACGGTCATCTGTTTCAGTGTTACACCAAAAACCAAAATCGATGAAAATTCCTGTTTATCCTTAATTTTATTTTGGATTTCCCCGGCGCTCTTGAACATTACTGGGAGTTTTTGCTTTTGACCTCCCCAATGCACCAACTAGATTCACTTTCCCATCGAACAAGATACAAACAAAAGTTCGAAGATAATAGAAGCATTATTTAGACTTCTTACCTATCGTGTTAATCGTGAAGTGTGTACACAAACAAGAATAAAAAATTTAAAAAACATGTCTTGTAAAATCAGCACATGCATCGCTCCGCTCAGAATCCAAAATGCAGTGGTTACCAAAATGTCACCTGATATTACTTTCGGTGAATACGTATTTTGTTTTTGAGGTAATTTGGGCGAAAACATGTACGCCCATTTTATACAATGCACACCTTGCTAGAATAAGTTTAATTTATAGTCTATTAAAACGCATTTATTTATAATCAGTTTGTTTGAATATTATCATTGAGTACATTGTATTATTTTTTTATTGAGTATTTCGTATGTGATTACTAGTTAGTGATTAAAATATTTATTTATTAATAAACTTGAGTTCATTCATAGCTATAGGTACCCACGTGGTAGCTAAATTTTTTTTCTAAGTTTTTGATGAACTAGAATACTGATCACCTCCTACTTTATGACAATATTTTTCATAAAATAAATAACTTGCCTGGACCCCCTCCCTTTCTTTGTAAGTAAAGTTTAAGGAACCTAATTTTCACGGTTAACGTCCCCATCAAATCTAGTAAAACATCAAACTATAATTTCAAAACATAGTTTGATATATTGGACCGTTAGATTACTGATTAATACAGATTTGTTAGTAATAGCTAATAGGTAACTGAATAGAGATTTTTGGTTTTTATTGGCTTAGACTCTTAGCAGTATTCTTGTAATATTTGTAATACATATTTTCGAATTACACAATTAAATAATATAACAAACTGTACAGTATACAAAACACACTGCAGTATAGAACTACACTTGTTTCACAAAAATTACAATTTGAATTTTATTTAAACTCAACATGTTCATACAACACATATTATATAATTTTTTTACGAATACAAATTTATTGGACATCACATGTGAAAAGAAAAACACACACTGCAAGTATTGAGCACCTGATGTTTTAATACAATATAAGTATTGTAATATATATAATATATAATGTCTAGGTAATACAAATTGATAATAAATTATAATATATAGTAATAATATTCATAAAATATGTTTATCTGTATGAAACAATAGTGCAGCCTAAATGATTAATCATACATATTATGTTGAGTATAATTTAATATAACAATTGTTTATGGGTAACATGAATGGTGTAAACATTATTATTTTTTACAATTAAAACGGCACAAGTTAAATACAAAATTATTAAATAAATATAATGCTGAGAAGTATATTCTAACATATGTATATGTATATTATATTTTAAATATACACAGTTGTCATGGATTTTTAGACTATTTTGAGTGTGATTGAGTTTGAATTTACTCTTAAATCATCTACCTTATAATGAATAAATTGCTTTAAATATTTGCACATTGGACAGTTGTACTGTTCAATATATTACTAGGACAATCAAATAAATAATAATGTACAAAGTTTGCATAACATTTTTTTTGTATAGTATTAAAGTTATTATATTTATGATTACCAAAGTAATTATGTTTAAGTAGAAAGCGCTCAGGAAGACTAAAATAATTATGTAAATATTTTGTTAAGGTATTATAGTCAGGACTCAGGGCCATGAGAAGTGAGCCAATGTGGTCCTAGTTTACACTTGGTACAGCTTCAAATACCAACAATGGGTACTAAAAATCTTGTAATTTATTAAGGCACATGCACACAGATGAACATGTTGAGAATCCATGGCTAAAAATGGAGCAAGGGTTGTGGTATGGCGTCAATCACCGATTATTTTTTGTAGCCAGTACTGACCAATATAATATTATAGTGATTGTTATTCCTGTTTTGTATTATATATTTTCAAAAAGTATTGATATAATATCATAAAATAATCTTAGACTTGTATAAAATTATGGTGAAGTACTGTTATCTTATTCATTCTTTATTATTATAATTATTAATCCTCCTTAAAAGCCATTTATGAAAATAATAAGAATATTACCCAAATCCTAATCCTTACAGTATAATAAACTTAATAGATTTTTAGAAGCAACAATTTTAATACTTAACAAATTATATCATATTGTAATTATTACAATTTTACTAATAACAAAAAAAAAAATTGAAATATTTATAAAATAATATATAATAAACACAATAATAATTAAAATAAAAAAATGTAGATGAAGTTAATGTACATAATTATTGATGGTATAATAATAACTTTGTCACTATGGTATTATGGTAAATAAAATGTCAAAATTGTATTTCTATGTTTTAATAAAATTGTTTAATTAATTATTTACAATGTTTTACTACCTAAATTAAAAAAATTATATGTAAACCCATCACAGCCAAATAAAGCATTTTTTTTTTCATACAACCATTGTTTGCACATATTATACCCAGTACCCACACTGCAATTATGTTAGATATTATTAATTTAATTTATAACATAATGTAAGAAATGAATAACATTATACTATGATACTAACGCAGCAAGATAAAAAATGTAACTTTACATACACTTGGATTACACAGTTTTAAACTGACGACAAAATATAAAAAGTTTATCAGGTGTAAATAGCAAAAATAGCTCAGTTGATCAATAACATGTTTAAGTTATGTTTTCAAACAAAATTAAATAACAAAATGTTTGATAGTGCGTGATATTGTAGAATTATTAACTGTAAACTTATCCTTATAATGTTTCCAATGGTGTAAAATGTGTTACGTAAATATGCTTTTAATTTTTATCAAAGCTTAGTTAATGATTGTAAATACTTTTTTGTGACATTTTTACAACTAATATATAAACCAAAAAACACTGTGTTTCAAAGAAACACAAATCTAATTATTTTTTATAAGTATAAGTATGAATATTGAATAATGATAACAATTTAACAAGTTGGTACTTTAAAAAGGAATAATATATTTCATATTTATAAAATAAAATTATCTTAAATTTCAACATAAAAATTTAATTAAAAATACATTTTCAATAACAATAGCGGATTTAAGAATAAAAATGGCACTAAAATTGTAGCTATGCAATCAGTATTATTACTGAACTATAAGATGTAAGTATGTCTTTTTATAAGTGTATTATATAAATTTACTACTCACAATTTTAGTTTAACTCATAATGACCAAAAGTAATATTAGGTATTACAAAATAAACAATACATTTATATTACAAGGCATTCACATTTGATATTTAACCATTATTTTTTGTACAACAGTCTGCTGACTTTCTAGTTATTTACATTTTTGCAAATACATTAGGTTAACCTAGTCAATGCATATTAAATAAAAAATATAATTTCATTAAGAAAATCAATAAAATGTAAAATGGCAAATATTATTTATTACATGTTTATAATCTCCCCAGAAATGTAGTAAGAATGTTGGTTAACTATTTGGTCTTAAATGAACTTTATTTATTGAAATTGGCAAATACAGCCCAAATTACGTCATTAGTAGAACCTTTCATTGACTCAACTTCTAAATCCATGTCTGATAATTCTCGTAATCTTCTAGTGGCTAATTCATAATCTTCATCATTTAGTGGAGAAAATGCACTTTCCAGTACATCTGATGCTTGAGCCAACAATAATAAAGCCAACAGTCGTTTATCCATTCTATGTGGATCATTAATCCATCGAGACAAAACAGCATCTTGTACCTAATATTTTATATCAGAAAATCATAATAAGTAAATTAATATTGGGAAAAATTGTTATCTAAATTGTAGAATACATAAAAACAATGTAATACTGAATTGATTACCTTTTTAACTAGCCTAACTTTAGCTTCATTATCTGTTAACGGATGCGTAGTCATATCAAATAAAAGGAAGTTTTGTTTTTCAGTGGTGAGAACACCTTTTTCTACTAAGTTTTTTGCTAATCGTTCTCTCACATTTTTCAGTTGATATTTGATTTTTAAAGGATTCCACGTTTCACCTGTATATAAAATTAAGTTAATTATGCTCTAATACTAGTTATAAATACTGATTTATTCATAAAAACTTCTATAATATAACACACCACTCAAATATTCAATCCAACTTTGTATTGTTTCAGGAGGATTTGTCTCTTTGATATGTTTGAGAGCTTCATCTAACAGAACATCACCTGTAGGAGTCTCATTTTTTATAATTACTTTCCTCATTTGTAGGCTTTTTCTTCGCATGCCTGCTTTTTCTAGTTCAATTCTTTGACGGAGTGCTAGTTCAACAAGTATACATCCACGTAAACCAGATGAAATCGAATCATTCCAAAATGATGTATACCCCTACAAAATAATGATAAAAGTGAATAACTTTTTGTAAATATGGAATAGTAAGCTAAATAATTTAAATTATAATTTATAGTAGGTATTCAACAAAAGTGTCACTGGAATAGCTGTACTCTAATGATAATATTATTAATAATGTGCTAATGTTTTGAATGTGTAAATATAATAGATTAGAAATAATGATACTAAAACTAGGGATGGGCCAAACCCTTTTAATTTTTTGTGAGCATTTATTTTTGAAGTAAAAATTATGAATTTTAAATGATCTTTGTGTAGGTATTTCTTTAATTTATTTTATTACTCTCTTTATCATATATTACAGTTAACGTATTAATATTTGATAAACGTATGATAATCACAACATATTATTACTGTTGTAAAGTACTCTTGTTACAGTCAATAGTCCACTGGAAGGTTAAAGATAATTATTATATCTATTACTACATTTATCATATTACTTATACTTAATAGTTAATCATTCATTTAAAAATTATTATACTTATACTACTAACTTAAAAGAATAAAGTGATTGGTTTCAGATTTTAGTGATATTTGAGTACTTGACAATTCTAAAGTTTAAAGTTCTAGGCTATGTATGAATTTTAAAAATATTTAAAAATTAAGATCTTCAGTAAAATTACACAAATTTACAATATTATGTAAAATAATAATTAAAAAAATGTACTATTTATTTTTTCAATCTAGAAATTAATACTTGTATTCAAAAGGTTAGGTAAGTCCTCAAAATTATAATAATCAATAGGTTAAGTCATTATTTTCCAAGTAAACAACTGTAATCAATCTACCACTGTCAACAATATTTTAAGTTAATAAAAAAATTATCATTATTAATTCATAATAATATTTTACATATTTTATAAGTAGGAATTTTTTATAATATATAATTTAATTTAATATAAATATCGAACATAGGTAGTGAATTGAATTACCAATTACTGAAATATCTAAACAAGGTGTATATCAATATCCAACAAATATGGTGCTTAAATAAGCCATAAAGAATACTATGTTTGTACAACTGTTTGTAACTGGCCATTAGTAACAAATTTATGTTAAAAAATAAATAATATGATATATTATAATGGTCATAAGTTGTAACATAATAAATAAAGTAATTTTTTTCTTAGTACCTTAACCTATTTGCATCAGTCATTACAATATTATTATTTAAGTAAATACTCGAGTAAATCTTTTTATTTATTGGATTACTGCCTACTTACTTTGATTGTCAACTTAAAATAGTTTTAAGCCTACAAACAAATTTAAGTAGTATGAAATATATAATTCTTAGCAGCATTAATTCAGTATTGAAAAGAATAGGTACTTTGAATTCAGAATACATATTCAAATATAAAGGCCCATTTAGTAATATTATTACTTATAGGTAAGTAAAATTTTTTTTAAATAAGGTAAAATTATTATTACAGTTAGGTATAAACATTTAAATTGTATTCTAAAAAAAGTAGGCTATAAAATATAAAAATCTACCTAAGTAAATAAATTATAAGTAGGTATAATCAGAATATTTATTTTAATATATTTTTCTAAAGCATCTAAAATTGTATTAAAGTACAAAAAAGTATTTACTATATACTTTTACTTTTTATGTAAAAATGAATTTACTATAAAAACCAGTTTAATAAACAATAAATAATCTGCATAAATTATAAAATAAAGTATATAAATGATTTAGAAAAATATTACTATGTTAAATAACTAATTACATAGTACATAATGGTCACAATGAATTTTATACTACTTACTAAGTACCCAAACTACAATAAGCATATATTATCTAAATTTAATGGTCTTTTTTAATTTTTTTTTCTATTGTTTATTGCATTTTAAGCAAGGTACTATAACAAATTACTAAGAATTATAATCATAGAAATGTGAAAGAAATAATTAGTAAATACATAAAGTATGTATACCTATGCCTAGTCTTATGTAAGTAACTAGTAAGCATAAGTGGTAATTTTGTTAAATTTTAAATGCAGCAAAAAATAAATAATAATTGTTGGCTGCAAGATTATAAATAACTCAAAAAGTATCTACCTATCAAGAAAATCAATTGCTTTATCTGCATTGTACACAATTTCTTCAAGATCTTTTAACCAATATGGCGCTACCGACCAGTTATATTTTCTATAATTGTTTAAAATATGTCATTTTAAATTTAATTGAAGTACCTAATAGAATTTTAATTTTTAGATTCTAACTAACCAGCTGACTAAGTCGTGCATGGGGTATGTCGGTTCATGTTGTAAAAACTTATCATAGTATCTACTACTAATGAAAAATGCTTTGGGTCATCAATGAAGCAAAATTATACATTACACCTACTACAAAATAAGTATCTAGACCATGCAATTAGAAGATTAGATCCATGTAGTAGGACTTAAGCATAAAAAAGTCCCGAGAATAGGACAAAAGTCCAAAATAAAATATAAGTTTAAAAAAAAATATTTGATTATTAGGTATTAATAGATACCTTCATATCAAAAAATAAAATAAAATGGACTAAAATGATTTTGCAGGTAGGAACTATTGACGATCACTTACCAATTATTTTCCTAATATTACCTAATACATGTTCAATAGTGATTAGTAAAAGAGTATACCTAAGTACTTAGTATTTTTGATTTACTGGATAGATAATACTTCTCATCTATTACATTTTTGCTTGAAACGATACATGGCTTTGGTAATCCTAGTTAGGTATTCGTACATTTTAGACGTATGTAACAGGAATCACAAATCTTAATAGAAGTGAACATACGCCTACAACATACCACTTGGTCAACAGTTGTCTAGCCGGGTATTTGTATAAACATTTCAGACGTATACACCTGACGGGGATCACGAATCTCAATAGAAGTGAACGTACACCTACAATATACCTCTTTGTCTTTGAGACCAAGCAACAGCACTTCTTCCATTAGCGTGAGCCGTGTCTCCTTAGAGTCACCGTCGTCGATGTCTTCCTCGTAGTCGAGTTTGTCGGCCGCCGACTGGCCGTTCTCTTTGGAAACGCCGTCCGCGCTGTCCCTGTTGACGTTGCGCCTTTGCACCAGACCGTCGGCGCGGCTCATCATCTCGGCGGACCGTTTGTGGGTACTCGTCTGTCGTCACCCGGATATCGCGTCGAAAACGGAATTTCCGTGAAAAAACCCAAACCCAACGGCCCGAAAAACGTAAGTCGCCGCGCAAGAGTGCTATTTGCGTTTTCACTTTTCGTTTTCGACGCGAATGCGAGTTCCAAGAGGGCGAGAGCGCACAATATTATTGATAACGCTTGGATTTTTTTGTTGACGTCTACACAATTGCAGTAATGGCATATAAATTATAATAATAATAATAATATCGTACGGCGATATCACAATAATTTACGATAATAATATAATACGTTTTCACCGCCCCTTTCCCCGCGCACAAATACCAAAACTAAAAACTACAGTCGTAGACGGACGCTCATATCGTTCTGTGCCACTGTGGTCCAAGCGACTAAGCGAGATGATAACATTGATAACACATTAATACGGCGTGGAAGATGTCTGTTATCGCAAATCGTAATATCGCGTCGTGCCGATGAATTCGAAAGTCGACGTTGCGGTCGCTAAACGATTATTATTACCTAGTTATTTCGTCGTTATTATTTACCGTAGAATTTTGGCGTACTGTGATCGCCGCGAACACGGCATGGAACGTAATTATGAATGTAATCTCACGGGCGATTATAATTAAACGGAATAATTAATAGGTATAAACCATTGGTTAAAACATGTAATATGTATTTTAATCAATGGAGTAATTTCTTCAACAGCTTCCTTCAGAAATACAGCTAAAGATAATGATATGGTTGCCAAGTTGCTTACTCGTGTACTGTAATAAAATACCTAAGACCGTGCTTGAGTAGTTGGGACTTTGGAGTTTGGTATCATGGGAAAAATGCCATTAAAATATTATTAAATTCGATAAAAAAAACCTGCTCACCCTTAGAGCTACCGATGGAAGCTGTGTATGTACTATAGCCCGATAGCCGTGACAGGTGTATTGATACACATTGTCACGGACACTCGGAGAATAACATATAATATCAGTGGCCGTGATCGTGTCATAACTCATAAATAAACAGATACGGTTCATTGGTGCATATTAGAGAGCCTATAATCTATGTATATGCTCTCTTGTTTATATCATATGGATAATTATTATTACCTATAGTATTATCACCGATATAATATTATATAGTTATTGTATATATCTGTGAGTATTATAGACGTGCTGATATTTATATTGCTGAGTGCTGACACCATGGCTAAATAAACAGATATCGAAATATTATTATTATTTATTATTAATTATTATTGTTAAATTGTATATACTATATTATACAGATTACAGGCACACAGCTGCAGCCAAGTCCGTATGCTGCGTTCACAGATATAGATAATTAAGTTTATTATAATTTAAATATTTACTAAGCTTCAGCCGAGGACACATTGACATTTGACACTTCCGACTTCGTCAGTTCGTCACAAATGTCAACTACTGATTACCGAGCACAGATATAGATAATAATATTATCTATAACTGTTTTACCGAGTTAGTACTCAGTACTGACGTTGGTCGTGAAGTCAAATCTTAAAGGCGGGTTTCCACTATACACGTATGCGTGTACGTGCATAAAAATTACACGTTCGAACGTTCGAACGGTCTTCAAAACGTTTCAGACTGGTTAATTTGGTAGCTATGGTTATATACTTATATTATTTATGGTTCTTGATATAATATCAGTTACTTTATCATCTCCTTATCACAATGGTGTGCCGTGTACACGAAAAATGTTCAGCTGTGTCCAACAACACGGTAACATGGTTAATCGTGCGGTACGAATGTATAAACACTTTGGTATACCAAACGCTTACCATGTATACCAACCAATCACAGCGAAGAATTTTTATGCACGTACACGCATACGTGTATAGTGGAAACCCGCCTTAAGATCATAATATACATGTTATACTAGTATAGGCGACGTGAATCCCGGAAAAAAAGTCCGACAAGAAAATTATTATACGGAAAAAAAGTCCGGTTTGATAAAAAATATTTAAACTTATTTAATTAATTCAAAATTAATAATATATATGATTGGAACAAATCTACTTTACCAACCCCCTCACGATTTTCAAAATTTTTTTTTTTAAAAGACTTGTTTTTTTATGCTTAAAATGATGATGTAATTTTTTTTTCCCGGAAACTATTATTTTAGAAGTTATAGCCCTCCAAAGTTTGCGATTTGACGTTTATGCGCATGCGCGCAACACTACTATAATGCCAAGCGGAGGACTATTTTTGTTATTTTTTTGTTCTTACGTATTCTAACCTGTTTAAAACGATGGTACAATAATAATTTATCCCCCGACTTGCTGTGCAACACCTCCCCAAGTGGGTCACAGGGTTGAGAAAATATCATTTTTGTTGCACCGAGGCACCAATTTGAAAAAACATCGTACAGTGATGCGGTGCTAGCGGCACTCGTCGCTACGCTCCTCGGCGCCGTCGCTCCGCTCCGCAAATCGAAAATATCCCCCGACTTGCTGTGCAACACCTCCCCAAGTGGGTCACAGGGTTAAGAAAATTGCATTTTTGGTGCACCGAGTCACCGAGCGGGGTCACTCGCTCGCTACGCTCGCTCGGACAATTAAAAACGAAAATATCCCCCGATTTGCTAATTGCTGTGCTAATTGGCCTAATATCCCTAGTCTAATTAGGTACTCAACTATAGTTTATATTTCACCATAATAATGACGTGATTCACAATATTATGTCCCAAAATTTGTTAAAATACGTAAAAAAAAAAATTGTTATAGGCGCGCGTGGCAGTCAAGTAGCGTTGCGCGCATGCGCATAAACGTAAAATCGTAAACTTTGGAAGGCTATAACTTTTAAAATAATAGTTTCCGGGAAAAAAAAATTACACCATCGTTTTAAGCATAAAAAAACAAGTCTTTTGAAAAAAAAAATTTTGAAAATCGTGAGGGGGTTGGTAAAGTAGATTTTAGCCATGATTGGTATGATCTAATGTAATTTAAAACTATAAAGAATTACAATTTCACGTCGTTATACAATCTACAGAAATAGAAGGTATTAAGGTAAGGTAGATAGAAAAAATAAACTAGAATATATGATAGAAAAATCGTGTACATTAAAAGGCAATAAAGATAGCACAATTAATCTGTATTATAAGATAAAATATGAAATACCCAACGTATACAATATTGATGTTACGATAACGCATAAGAAATCTAGTCGTTGTCCACTCTCGTAGTTATTCACATCGAAATGGAAGAAGTAGTAATTTTGAAATCGAGTAAAAAAATTATTTGTAATGGTTTTGCTTACACAGTTAATCATAATCTGTCAATAAGCATCCGCTGGAAATGCTCTCAAAGATCATCTAAAAAGTGTCCGGGTATTTTATCACTTCAAAAGGTAAATTACAATAAGTAAATAATAATAAATTAAAAATAATTATAAAAAAAAAAAATTACTGTAGGTATCACTAACCCTCGGTTAATCAAGGATCATTCACATGCTGGTGATCATAATTTAGCGACAGTTGAGAAAGCTAAAGAAGACATGAATAATCGAATGAAAATAACAACAAATAAACCATGCCAAGTATTTTCAGCTGTAGTAAGTGAACTTCCTCAAAATTGTTTAAAATCATTTAGTTCTGAAGAAAGTATTAAACGTACACTTAGAAACTATAGAAACCGAGGTATTCCACCGAAACCCAATTCTTTGGCTGAACTGACAATTAAAGATGAATGGGCAAAACGAACGGTTTTTGCTATATGATAAGCTACTATAAATGCCGCTCAGTGTGTTCTCGGCGAGCACGTCCGTATACAAGGTTGTTTTTATCACTTGTCTCAAAATACGTATCGCAAGATACAAGAAGTAGGATTACAAGCCAAATATAAAACGGATGATACATTAAGTCATTTTTTTGCTATGTTAGACGGGTTACCATTTTTGCCAATGAATAAAGTTTACGACGGAATGCAATATTTAAAGACGGTTTGTGCAGAAGAAGCTACAGAGGTTCTTGATTATTTCGATTCCACATATGTCAATGGTACATATAGAAAGTCAGGAAAAGGTATGACTATAAAATTAAAAAAAAATAAAACGTTATTTCCACCAGAAATATGGAACATTCACGAGGCTACGATAAACGGTCAACATCGTACAAACAATATTTGCGAGAGTTGGAACAACCGTTTTACGCATCTTGTCGGACACGCGCACCCAACCGTCTGGAAGTTAATTTCTATTTTCTAAAATGCGTGAAGAGTTAGGAGTAGATAGAGCTAAAATAGCGTTACAAGAATTAGGTGAAGGGGTTCCAACACCAAAAAAACGTACCGGTGAACGTTTAAAAAACTTATGTTCTAGAGTGGCCATTGACGAAATATCGGTGGAAGAATTTTTAATTAATATTGGCCATTGCATTCGAAAAAGAAATAAATATTAGTTTTATACATTTAGTAATTTTATTTTTTTTTATATATATTTATTATTTTTATCAAACCGGACTTTTTTTCCGAAAAAAATTAAATCGGACTTTTTTTCCGTGTACTTTTTTTCCGGTTCCCAGGCGACGTGCATGTGCGCAATATGCGCGCCCTAGTGGACAACATTCGGACTTTTGATGGTATACCTTATACGTCAATAATTATATTGAATGGATATTGGATATCTAACAGTAAAATATTCTAATGTCTCGTTTATGCGATTAATTTACGTATAATACTATAATTATTAATTAATATAATTAAGTATAATAATATAGTAATTAATACAATACGTTGGTATAACGGGTTTATTTACCGCATCACAGTCATCTAACTGTAGGCCGTTTTTGTTTTCGGTCAATGATATAATTTTTATTTGGTACCTATTAAAATATTCAAAATTGAAATGAGTAATCAGATCTGTTGTGTTGTTGGTTGTACAAATACATATAGAAACACGAAGAATGTTAGTTTTTTTCGTTTTCCTGGTAAACCACATGAAATTCTACAGAAAAATAAATGGATTCAAGCAGTGAAGCGAAAAAGGTATGTAGGCATCTAAAACTAAAACCCACCTATTTTGAATTAAACCCCCTTGTAAACCTTATATTATAACCTTATGTTCACCCTTTTCCACTATTGATCTAATAGCTGGTATTTATATTAACTAATTATCAGCTACCTATTTCATGTAATTGTGATATGGTATTTTTATATTATAGTGACCAAAAATAATAAAAATAATATTTATAATTGGAATAATTTATGATGTTTTTTCTAATTGAATATAAAATGAAAAATTAACTTTTACTCATGTAATATGTACTTAGTTTTAACTAAAACTGCATATAATTATATTCATTATATGTGGTAATTATCTTTTAAATTTTAGCTCTAACAATCAACCATGGAAACCGAATCAAAATTCAAGAATATGTAGTGAACATTTTATTGATGGTAAACCATCCAAACACCCAAATAGTCCATCATTCTATCCAACAATATTTCCTAAAATTTACAAACAGAATGTTCCAGCACAAGAGAGTGTCAGTCGCTTCAATCGTTTACAAAAAAGAAAATCTTGTAATACAATTATACCTACCAATTCAATAATATCTAATAATTTAACTGTATCAAATGAACTTGTCTGCCCTGATGTTGTAAAACACACTGAGGATAAATCTACTCAAACTTCTATGAATTTAATTAGTAGCAGTTTTGAATTTTCTTGTGTCTTTTCCAATAATAATGTTAACACTCAAGCAAATATTGTTGGCTTAGATTCAATTTATTTTAAACCTAAAATGGTTGATAAATGTGAAGGTAGCTAAACTATGACATCTTAGAATATTTTAGTGGTTAAAGTCTTTAAAAAATGAAAGTCATTTAATATCTTTATGTGGTGTTAACTTTGAAACTTTTAATATTTTTCTAACATATATTGATGATCAAAATTATTCTAAAAAATCTAAAGAAGATAGACTTTTGTTGTCATTAGTGAAGTTAAAATTAGGAATTAGTTTTACATCAATTTCAATATTCTTTAGTCTACACCGGTCCACATGTTCAAGAATTTTTAAAAATGTTTTAAAAATGCTTGCAGTTGCTACCAAAAAATTTGTGTTTTGGCCTAGTAAGAAATCTATTGTTTCCACCTTACCCCAATCTTTTAAACAACATTATCCAAACTGTAGGGTTATTATTGACTGTACAGAAATCAAAACTGAACAACCGCCTCATGTTGATCAAAGAGCGTTTATGTACTCTCATTACAAATCTGCTTTTACTTGTAAATTTTTAGTCGGAATAGCTCCGAGTGGTATGATCATTTTTGTTTCAAAAGCGTATGGTGGTAGAGCTAGTGATAGCATTAGCTTCATCACTAATGATAGTGGTTTGTTAAACTTATTAGAACCTGGGGATCAAGTCATGGCTGACAAGGGGTTTCCTGGGATAAAAACTAGTGTAAATGAAAAAAACTCTATTTTAGTTATATATTTAGTTATATTTTTAACATACTATTATTATACATATTTATATCTTTCAACAATGATTACTTATACGCTTAATGCTTATTACTTTTATGTAATATAATAAAATTATTAATAAATAAAGTATTAATATCATATTGTACAGTGTACACTGTACAACATTGTCCCATCAAAACTTAGATTTTTGTCCACCATGCGCGCTTGAGTAGCATTCATATCAAATGCACGTCGCCTATATGATCTAAATCGAGTCCATAGAGAACTCGGGAGCACAGAATAGGTATATTTCACCTATTCTGTGCTCCGAGTGTAAGGTCGAGTCCAAACACTGAGATAGATAAGAATATACTGGAGCGCGGACTCGCCCGTGTTTGCATGTTAGGAAAAACAGGCCGTCTCATCTGCCGCTACCCCCACCACCGTATGGCATGAAATTGAGCTCCCATAAAAATAACATTGAAAGGCTACACATTTTAACTTAACATAACTTTGGGATAAATGGTCGTATTGCGTTGACTGTGGTACCAACTTTTTTGTGTTCATGTGGACTTCAAATTTATATACATATATATTTATTTAATTTACTAAAAATAAAAATTATATGAACAACATTTTTATTAATGAAAAAATAACATTTTTCTTAGTTTTATAAATAAAAGTTGGGTAATTAATACAAACATAATATTCGTTAATACATAAATTTATTAAGTACATAAAAAAACTTATAAATTTTTAAATAAAACTAATTTGGAAAGCTTAACCCTTAATGAAGATTTATTTTTTTGTACTTCACGAATATTGTACTCTTTTTGATAGTGACGCATTCTTATATTAATAAAATGTTTACAAATAGCTTTAAATAATGTGTATTCATGACTAGGAGTACCAAGATCAACATTGATAGGATGGAATCCAGTAAAAAAGAAATTTTTACTTTTAGCTAGTATGCTTCTCTTAGCACACTCAAAAATATTTAAGGATACATTTGTATGTAATGCTTTTTCCTTTACAACAATAATTTGAAATGCTTTTTCTAAATGTTGAACAATCAAAGAAATAGCCTTTGAAACAATGAACAGCTTTCCTCGATTAACAGAAGAAGTAAATGTTAAACTGTTTGCATAAATATGATCAGATTGATGTTCTGTTAATGCTTCAATACAAAAAGTACAGGAAATTTTTTTTACCAAGTTTCGAATAATATATCCCGAAATATAATCTAAAATATCAGTAGTATATTCTCCTAACCGTAAATTGTTAAGTTGATCTATATATGTTTGAATTTCACTTTCATCATCATCAAAATATGTTGTTTCTTCCTGTACACTCCTTACACTTCTTTTATCAGAGCGAAATTCTAAAATGTCATCTTCAAGTGCATCAAAATCACAACAGTTACCACTCTCAACAGTTATATTTCTTGTAAATAATAGCTGCCTCAAAGTATATGTTTAAACTGAATGCAATTAGGATTATTGTTACATCCACCTCTACAACGTACACAGGCAAAAAAAAGTTCTATATGATCTTGAGAAGCTTTATATGTGAGGACAAATTTTAAAGGGTTCTGATTTTTATACAGTAGTTTATAAGACATTTCCAAGGTACTTTTCATGTCAACAATAAATCCTAAGACAAACATTTTCCTACCACTTAAATAAACAGGGGATTCCTCAATAATTAATGTTTTTAAATAATCAATAGTATTATTAAATACTGACTCAATAGTCTTAATGTTACCAGCATTAATTGGACTTTTGTACCCTTTTGCAAAGGGAATTCTAGAATTTAATATATCAAACAGTCTGTCAATTTGTCTCATAAAGTAAACAGTTGATTCACTTTTTTGAAATGATATTTCTCCTTTTTTTTGTAGATACTCAATCGCATCTGCCACACCGCTGCTTAAGGACTGCGCTGCTAATTTGACCTTCATAATGTTGTTTTTGTAATGTATATGCTGTGATGTTAGTTTGTTTGCAAATTTTAATCCAATATCATTTTGGAAATTATTTAAATCAATTATAAATTTCCACTGTACAAGACCATCATGATCAATATGTTTAAAGCATTTTTTATCAGCCAAAGAGTTTCTTACTAGCTTTAACATATGGCATGCATCAAACAAAGCATTACATTCTAACTTACCACCAACAGTAAATTTACTACTAAAATTACTTTCATTAACATTAAAATTGCACCCCAATTTTTTGAAGCACTGTACATTTGATGATGCCCCATCGCAAGTAACACTCCATATTCTTATACCGATATCATAAAGTTTTAAAATAGCAGAAGTAACTAGCGTGCTTAAGACATTACTGTTAATTTTGTTTACAAAAAAATAAGCAATAGGACATTTAAAACGTTTTGTTAAACTAACAATAAGAAAAACCAATGCTTCGGTAGCCAATTCAGAATTTTCTGATCCATCACCAAATTCAATATTTCCAGAATACTTTCCTGTGCTTGATTCCCAAATAAGTTGTTTCTTAATTGCCATTGAATCAAATATCAAGCAACAATCTTGTAGCCAATCACATTTCTTAACTTCTACTTTTAAATAATTAAAAACTTCACTTAAAAAACCTGCCTCACAGTGTGTAGAGCTCATCCAACTACGAATAGTAGACGGGTGTGGTAATGTGAATAATGTTCTTACATAAGCATAAGCTTTAGATGAATAAAAGAATAATGTTTTTGAAAAGTCTTTCATAATTTTGGAATAGCGTACAGCATTTTTACCAAGCGTTCTGCATTTTCGTTCATGCAATAATATATGTAATGGGTACCCACCAAATCTTTCATCTAACTGCGACACAATCTCATCGGATGAAGGGATATTTTTTTTTATATTAATGATAAGACCTTTCAAGGACTTAATTTTCAAATTCCGACGATGCAAACGCTGTTGCAAATTTTTGATTTTTTGTCTTAATTTTTGTTTTGTTGGAGAAGTTATTTCACATTGTACACTTTTGTCTGTCAAATTCTAAAAAAAAATTTAAATAAGTATGTCTAATAACTAAAGTACATATGATTATAAGAATAGGACAAAGTAATTAATAAAGAAGTACACACCTCAACCACAGGTGGACAATTATTAACCATGTCTTCTTTATCTGCCATTGATGTGGGGCTATACGTTGGTGAATTAGGTTTTAATTTGTATTTTTCAGTTAACTAAACAGTAAATACGATAATGAAAACATTAAATGTAATTTAAAAAAAAAATTTAATTTGTTCATAAAAACTTACTTCATTTCTGTTAAGCAGACGGCGTTTTACAGGCATTTTTTCTTGTAAATACTTAGGAAAACCATTGAATATTCTAGGATAAGCATCTTCTTTCAGCAGTCTCACACTTGCTGCAGGGCGAATTTGATAGTCCTCAGGTATGAAATGTTCACTGCATATAAAAGAGTATTTCGTAGGAATGAAATCTTTTCTTTTGATCATTTTCACCCATTTTTGTAGTAACTCTGGTTTGTTGAGTGGAAATCTAAATATTAAAATTAGGGTTTCAATTGGATACTAATTTATATTTTATTACAACAGTAATAGAAGCTATTAATTGCAATAAATAGCATGCTTTTAAATTGAAAATATATTTATCATGACTACTTATATTAAATTAAAAATGTTACAACAAAATAATACTCACCTATGGAATTGAATAGATTTTAATTTACTTTCTTTGCTCCACCTGTTGGTACATGCAAAAGCCGAACATGACAAAACCATTTTAATTCCTGTATGGAGAGCAACTTAATGTCTCAATCCTTTAATTACTTTATATAGGTAATTACATAAAACAAAACAAATACTTAATACAGTTAATACTAAAATATACTGGACGTCTGCAACCGTAGCATAGGTCGTAATATAAAACATTTTTTGCCATACAGGAGTGGGGGTATCGTCAAACGTCAAACTGTTAATTCTATATACTATTGTCTATTACTATATAGTATATATACTTTATGAGTAGCCAACTCGGAGTATTATTTTCCTACGAGTATGGCTAGAGGAAAATATAGAAAATATTATAAACAATACAGAAAAACGTATTTACTATTTATATTTTGCCACCGACGCGTCGTCTTTTACGCCTAATATAATAAATTATTATATTATTATTATGAATAATTATGAATAATAAATTATCATCTCTGGTCTGATTATATCATTTTTGTTTTTTTTATTGTTGACGTGTTAATTATTTAGTAAAAAAATAATAACAAGTACTAAATACGACGTCCTATATCTAGGTATAGTATTTAGCAATAATTTAATTAGACATGGCTACAAAAACCATTAAACCTAAAGGAGGTTCAAACTGTGCTGTAGCTACTTGTATTTATAATGCTAGCAAAGCAAAAAAAGATGATAAAGAAATATCATTCCATAGGTAAGTAATTACTTTATGGTAATATAATACAATGGTACTTAGGTAAGATAGATTTAAAATATACCTCATTTATATATTATAAAATATAAATGTATAACTAATTATACCTAAACTTATTTTAATAACTAATTTATAACTTAATTAATAACTCATAATATCACTCTATCATGTATTAAATAGATACCTACCTATACAATATGAAAATTTATTTAATTAATAAATAATTTATAAATAAATTATAATTAAGTGATTTCATTTTAAAATTAACTGTAAAATTTGGTAAATAATAGTTAATGTTATTTTTTATTTTTTTATGTTAAGGTTTCCTAAAAATATAGAAATTCGAAAACAGTGGATTTTGAAATGTAAGAGAAAGGATAATTGGAATCCTAATACATCTTATATTTTGTTCTAATCATTTCTGTGAAAGTAATTTTGTGCATGATTTAAAAGCAAAACTCATGGGTAATCAATGTTTTGTATTTTATTTAGTTATAATTAAATGTCAACATTATATTCTGTAAAAATGGTTGACATATAAATAGATGCAGGAATGTAAAACAAATTTAAAAAAGGGGGTCAAGTGGATGTTGCTCTGCTATACAGTAGGTTACAAGTAGGTCACTGTATAATGGATAGTATTAAATTTGAATTCAATGATATAATATCATAGTATACGAAAAACGATTCTGGGCGGAGACGGTATGTCAGTCTAGGATATTTTAAATTATATTGATATTGTTATTATACGGTAGCTGATTAGTATTGAATTAATATTATTTAATTATTAACCTAAAATTATCAGTGATGCTGGAAAAATATTTTAATAGGTATCTACTCGTTAATATTGATGTTAATATAATGTAATTTCGTCCAAATTTGAACTTAAAATCTCTGTAAAAAATAACTGTTTATATATTTTTTAGTTTTTTTTTACAGTATATATTATTTATTAGAATCTTCGTTTTAAATTTTCAATCCTTAGTTATAAAAACTGGCCATTTTAAATTTGTTTAATTACAATGATTGATAATTTTCGAGATTTTGATGAATTTGGTCAAAATTCGAACTTTAAATGCTTATAAAAAAAAATTGTGCCTATGTATTCTTAATATTTTTCAATTGCTATTGTAACCATATATCAGGAGCCTTGTATTAAATTTTCAAGATTTTCTACCCAACAAATAAATTTTTATTGAATTTCTAACTCAAAATAATTAGCACATTTTCGTGATTTTTACGTATTTTGTCAATATTTGAACTTTAAATACTTATAAAAAAAAATTGTGACTATGGATTTTTAATATTTTTCATATATTATTGTAACAATATATTAGGAGCCTTGTATTAAATTTTCAAATTTTTTTACCTAACAAATAAAGTTTTATAGACATCTACACAAAAAAACCTAAAAAAATAGGAAACTGATTATGACCGTAAACAGTTCAAAACAATTCAAAATATTTTGAAAATATTATGGTCTGTAGAAAATGCTAATATAAACAACCAGTGAAAATGTCATATACCTGCGGTCATTTGTTTTAGAGTTATACCAAGTTCCAAAATCGATTTTGCGTAAAAATTCCCGTTTTTCCTTAATTTTTCATTTGTTTTTCCCAGCGCTTTTGAAAACTATTGGGAATTTTAAAATACGACCTCCCGAAGGCACCAACTAGATTCACTTTACCATAAAACAAGATTCTGTTGAAGAAAATCTAAGCATTATTTTGACTACTTATCTTGTACACTCACATAAAAAAACACACTTATCATTGTAAAATTAATACATTCATCGCTCCGCTCAGAATCTAAAAAATATATAGGTCATATATATATTTAATTATTGTTACTGTGGGGGTCCTGCGAAATTAAATTTTTTACTTATGATTACCATTGGCCTACATTTTGACAGCCTGCAGCGGTTGTGAACTTTATTATTATCTATAAGATTATTCTGGTCTTCGGGTATATCTTAGATTATTAACAGAAACTAATAAATCTCAATTCTCAATTCATCATCCTTGGTTTTACGTAGAAAGCAAAGTATATAATATAACAATAACTACATCTTAATAGGACGTGATATCCGCATGTGTTGTCTCCGTCTTACAAGTGCATCACATAGAAAATTGTACGCTCAGCAGAACACCTGTAACTCGGTTAGTTTAAAAATTAAAGTGAATTGACCTTTTATAAAATCTAAAGGTATTTATTATTATTATTATTTTGATTATTATTCAGGCAACCTCTTACGTTTTTTATTATATTTTAATTTTAAAGTGAGTTATGAGTATTTTAAGGTGAACAATTTACAATTTTAAAATACTCATAACTCGCTTTAAAATTAAAATAAAATAAAAAGTTCATTAGGTTGCCTAGATAATAATCTTACCTTTAGATTTTATAAGAGGTTTCTGAGGTAGGAGAAGTAATGCTTTAGGAGAAGTTATGTTAGGAGAAGTAATGCTTTAGGAGAAGTAATGCTAACTAGGAGAAGTAATGCTAACTAGGAGAAGTAATGCTAACTTAGGAGAAGTAATGCTAACGCGGTCCCTCCTCTGGTCGTCGATACCATGGAAAAAAAAAAAAGAGGTTTCTGAGGTTAATTCACTTAATTTTTAAACTAACGGAGTTACAGGTGTTATGCTGAGCGTACAATTTTCTATGTTACGCACTTGTAAAAGTAAATTTTCTTCGCACTGTTGAGAATCAAATATTTAGATTCGTTTTGAGCTATTTAGAGACATTATCAATTTTCAATATTTTTAGTTTTTTATTCTGTAATTGTCGATTAAATGTTATTTGTTGCGTGAAAAATTCATAAAAGGCTTTTGATATATTGTTACTATAGCAGTTGAAAAATATTGAAATACATAGGCAAAATTTTTGTTATAAGCATTTAAAGTTCGAATTTTGACAACATTTATCAAATTTAAAATTTAAAAATGTATGAAATGTACAGCTTTTTTACCTAAGGATTGCAAACTTAAAACAAGATACCAGGTAAATAGGTGAATAAATTACTTTATTCTCAATAATATTATCAAATATACTATATTATATCATAGGCTGACTGTCTTCGCTCAGGGTCGTTTTTTATATACAATGATATTATATCATTGAACTCAAATGTAACACCATCTATTACAGTGACCCAATTAAAAACTACTGTACATCAGAGCAGGAAGCACTTATCCAACTTTTTATTTTATTCGTTTATCTTTTTAACAGTCTTTAAATATTAATTTATTAAACAAAAAGAAATTTAAAATACAATAATTATTTTCAGTATAAAAACTTTGGAAGTCGCTTCTCTGTATATTAGGTGTCGAGTGAACTTTAGTATTGCGAGTAGATCACTGATGAGAAGGATGTGTTAAGATTGTACTATACATACCTACTGTACTCTATATAGCAGAGTGGTACTCACTTTGGCACTTTTCATTTTAGATGGTAAGATTATCACAATTTAAAACAAAATTTAGTGTTTTTTCCAAACTTCTTGGTTAATTTCATAAAAAATTTTAATGAGCACATTCGGTCTGTAGACTGTATTAAAAATTATATATAGTCGTAGATAACCCGTTTAAGTGTGTGGCATTTTTCTATGTAATAAACCAGTTAACTGTGATTTCTTGCTTTATATATGGAGCTATAGCTAATGAATTTTATAGTAATTAGTAGGGTTTGGAACTTGGTGATCTAAAAATCTTTAAAAAGTGCACACAAAAAAAATTTTAAAATTAATTATAAACATCAAAAAATGACTTTATTATTACTGAACATTTTTAAAAATTTACGATGACACAATGCTGTAAAACGTCAATGACACCTTTGCGTTATCGTACCTATGCCTCGTATGTATCAATAAAATTATCGGAGCTAATAATTACGATAATGCAGGGGAGACGCCGAGACGAAACTTAAAAATAACACACGTATGCACAGGACCTAAAATAGTATATACCTACAGTTTATTAAATAATCGTAGATTGCGACAACAAACGATAAATATAATGAACGTTGATAATCGACAAGCTAATGGAAACTGAATGTGTTACAAGCGTGTTCAAAGTACCTTTTTAGACATAAAATCAATACTAAAATTGAACGATCTAGAATAAATCTGTTGATATTTGTATTCATAAAAAATACCAGCAACTAACTCATTATGACTACTTTTCATAATAAATTATAAACCAGACGTCAAATAGTTAAATGGTGTTCAGTTCCTTACTAAATGAAATTAAAACTGGCAGTTCAAATAGTTAGATTGATCTAACCCTTCAAAAGACTGTGAAACTAGCTTAACAATTAATATATAAATAACTTAGAGTCTTAGAGACATTCCTGTGTTTAATAAAATTATAGCAGAAAGACTAGGGAGTATACTCTATTATTTTTTCTAAGACCAATCCACCCACCCAATTTTCAAGTATGTGTTCGACATCACTGTACCTGATAAATTAGAAACCAATAGTGATTTAAACACTACATCAACTCAAATATCTATTTAATCAATAAAGATTATATTTTTATAACTGTAAAAGGTATAATATAATTCTTAAAACTATTCGGAATATCTCTGATTAACAACTGCAACCTCCAGAAGATTTCATTTGAGGTGCTTCTTGACTATTCTCCTGCAATATAAATAAATACATTTTAAGTATATTAGCATCATATAATGGATGATTAATTTATATATACCTATTAATTTATAGCTTTCGATAATTTTAAAATTCAACTATCACTGTTTTAGTGACTCTACATGTTAATTTAATATGCCAAATTGTTCTTATTACTTTTGTATTAGTTGATTTTTAAACTGTTGTTCATTTGATACTGTATTTGGGTAAGATATCTCATATTTATTAATATTAAAATAAAAAAATAATTTTTTTTTTTTTAAATTATGTAATTGTTAATTTATTAGTTTTTCAACTATTATAATATAGGTATTTGATTTTTAAAATGTGTTATTTTGTGAAATTTGTGGTATTATTTTTGGTTATTAAGTGTTATGATATAAAGTTTGTTAAATAAAATTATACTGATGTTTCACATTTAAAAAATAATAGGAGATGTTAATAGAACTAACGTTATTTTTATTGACATTTAAAAATACTATCCTTATATGTTCTAAGAAAGCACATTCTTAGAAATTTAAGTAACCTAGCATACTAAGAATATAAGTGTTGCATTTTCTTCAAGAATATATTTTGATTGTAATCTATGCATATTACTTAACAATTTAATGTATTAAAGTTTTAAAGCAGAACATATACAATTTTATAAAACATTTACAAAGATCTGGATACATTTTTTTTAAATATGAGAAATTAATTTTATATTTACCCACATGTAATTCTTGAAAAATAATATTTAATGTTAGAAAATACATTAAGGATTATATATTAAGGATTTACCAATCTTATGAATTCATTATCTGACCGAAGGCTTTGAGGTAATTTTTCCTGAGATTTGAGAATAAGTATTTTTAAAATCATTGTATAGAACAATTTGTCTATGTTTGTATTGGATTTGGAAGACACTTCAAAAAATGGAAATCCATAGAGTTCAGCCATCTAAAAACATTTTAAGCCACCAAACTAAATTAAAACTGTATAGGAAATTGTCTTCAATTGATAAATATATTATTTGAAAATAGGTAATTATTTATTTAATAGATATTTGTGTAATAATCAATGTTTATACTTCCTGTCCGTTTTTGGTTGAGATATTTCTGTTTATTTCATCATCACATTTACTACCAATCAAAATTTTCACTGTACTTGCATCAGAAAACTGAAAGAAATATATGATTTATTTATGAAAAGTACTGATTTAAAATTTGTATTATCTCAAAATGAATAACAAATTAAACTTTATTCTAATACAATACAATAAATATTAACTTAATTGTTATAAAATTACTTACATTTTCAACATCCTTTATCCAATCATTTATCTTCAATAAAGAATTTAAATCTGTAATATCATAGACAATAAATATACCATCGGCTCCTCTATAGTACGAACGAGCTAAAGAGCGATACTTTTCTAACCCAGCTGTGTCCCTACAGCAATAAGAAACATGATAGTACTAATTCATTTTTGAATTGAAATAACTCTAAAAACATTCTTAATACTAAATGTATTTTAGTATTTAGTATTTACTATACTATATCATTAATAATATTTACCAAATATTTAATTCGATGGGTTCGTCTTTAAATCTGATAAGTTGTTTATGACAGTCCAAACCTAATATACATAAATGTTTAATAACTTTATTAGTTAATTTTACTAACTTAATTAATTAATTTTAATTATGTGTAATTATACAATTATAATATATCTTACATATTCTTTTAGTTTTAATATAAATCTTGTACCTGAAGTGTCCTTAATAGTATCGATATATACATCTTTGCAGAAACGATGAAGTATAGTACTTTTCCCAGCATTTGAGTTACCAACTATGATCAATTTAAACTTCTGTTTTACTGGCGTTTCAGTTTTTAGCTTTAACAATTTGTAGCCAGATGTATCAGTTGTATGAGGTAATTCCTTTTCATTTATAGGACACTGCACTGGTATTGTATTTGGATTGTTTGTGACATTTATATCATCTAACTAGATTGACAAAATTATATTTATGATTGACTTGCACATAGCTTATAACTGAATATTGTATTTATATTTCTTTATGCAATTGTACTTCACATTGTAAGGGTTAATTTATCAATGAATTAAAATATAAATTTACTGAATATACAACTGAGAACATTTTTAGAACATAACATTCATTTTTAAAATTTACCTTTTTTTTAATGTCTGAAGGCTGGTTCGGGTGTTCGTATATTTTTGAAATCATTGTATAGAACAATTTATCTATATTTATATTGGTTTTGGAAGACACTTCAAAAAATGGAAATCCACGCGATTTTGCAAACTAAAAATTAAAAACATTCATGGTAATCAATAATAATTAGAGGAATGGAAGAAATAATTATTTTAAGTCAAATTGAAGGATGAAATAGTCTTTTTAACCAATGAATACATTTCTTCAAAATATTTATTTATTTGATAGTTGTGTTATATTCAATATTATTACTTCTTGTCCTTCTTTGATTGAGACTTTTCTGTTTGATGAATCATCACATTTACTACCAATCAAAATTTTCACTGCATTTAAATCAGAAAACTGAAAGAAAAATGTATTTTAAGTATAACAATACTATTAACTAATACTATTAACTTAATTATTTTACAATTACTTACATTTTCAATATCCTTTATCCAATCGTTTAGTTTATATAAAGAATTTAAATCTGTGATATCATAGACAATAAATATACCATGGGTTCCTCTGTAGTATGACTGAGCTAAAGAGCGATACTTTTCTGTTCCTGCTGTATCCCTAAAACAATACGAAACATGATAATACTAGTACATTTTTTAATTGAAATAACTCTAAGAATATTTGTAATACTAAATGTAAAAGTATTAAGCTGAAAGTGTAATTAGTGCCACACAAATCATATGTGCAGTTGGAGCACAGCACAGCACTGGGCCCACCGGGTCGAAGGGCCCATAGTCGTAAACAAATGTTTTTGTTTTTCATTTGCCCATTAATTTAATTCTTTATAATTTTACTATTATCTTGTATTTAATTTCATATAACAAAAATGTAAAAGCCTGGTCCGTTTCAACTTGGAATTGTTTATTTAAAGAACTGGGATATTACTCAATCTAGAGTAGCATAAATAGATTTGTTGATTGTTTGAATGAGGAAATTATTGGTCAGTTCTTTAAAATTCAACACATCCTCTAATAGTATTCTCTCTAAGGAGTAAGGATAACCCAGGGTGTGAAGTAAGTCCGAATTTTTTAGGTATTTATTTTATATTGTTTAAGAAAGAGGGGCCCATACACATTTGTTTGCACTTGGGTTTTTGGATCTCTACTTGTGGCACCAAGTAAAACTTACTTAAATATAATAAATAATATAAATTCTAAGTACTACATTATAGGATATAAATTAATAATAAAATAATAATATTTACCAAATATTTAAGAGGACTGTTTCGTTCTTAAATCTGACAAATATATGTTGAAAATCAATACCTAATACACATATAAGTATAATAGTACCTAATAGTTTTACTTATTAATTAAATTCCTAATAAATATTTAAATTATGTGCTAGTAATTTATAAGTAGTATACAATTACATATTGATTTAATTATAATACTATACTTGTATCTAGTGGCATAATTATACATTTGTACCTATGGTTGGCATAGTATCTTGGTATACACCATTGCAGAACTGATTAATTATAGAACTTTTCCCAACACATGAGTGACCCACTACGATCAGTTTAAACTTTTTATTTGTTGTTTCAGGTTTTACTCTCATCAATTTGTAATGCTTTTAAAAACATAAAAATTATATTTTATTTGAAGGTAATCATTTATTAATTTCAGAACAAATATTTAGCTTGTAATTAATACATTTTTAATTCAATAATCATACCAGCATAACCTGAATTCATCATAATTATATAAATGTGAATAATAAAAATATTGGTACCTCTCTATCATTGTGCTCTATGTTTGGGACATTAGGTAATTCCTTTTCCATTATAGGACACTCCACTGAAATAGTATTTGGTTTTACGTCAGAATCTAACTTTGGTTTGTTTGTGACATATATATGATCCACCTAGATTGACAAAATTAAATTAAAGATTAACTTAACTATAATATGATAACTGGATATCGTATTTCTATTCCTTTATGAAATTTTACTTTACAGTTTTTGCGCTATTGAGTCAGTATATTTAAATATAAATAATAAGTTCAGATTGATTCTTATGCCTCAAAGAATCAACATTTCAGCAATTTCAATTCAATTTTTATATTAAAATAAATTAGATTACTTAGCAAACACTGTTGAATCAGTAATGCTGAGCTTGTTCTTGTAACATAACTTTAAGTTAACTTTTACAATTTACCTCTTTTTTAATGGTTGTAGGCTGTTGCCGGAGGTTATGTATTCTTGAAATCATTATATAGAACAATTTGTCTATGTTTAGATTGGTTTTGGAAGATACTTCAAAAAATGGAATTCTATAGACTTCTGCTATCTAACAAGAAAAATATGCATGGTCATCAACAATAATTATAATATTTTTTAAATCAAACTGAAAGATAAAATTGAAAAAAACATTTAAAGCCTTTAACAAATAATAAAATAATGGAGAAAATATTTTTAAAGTATTGATTAGTCCCAAATACTGACCCCAATTCAAACAGCATGAACAATGATGGCCGGTCAGCACAAACGAATAAACGTAATCTTTCCAGCTCCTCAAATTCAGATCCAAATCACCAACTCCAAATTCAAATAAGAATATTATTTGAACAAACCATAAAAAAAAAATTTTTTGTTACACGTAACAGATTCGAAATATTTGCCCAAGACGATCCATTTGAAACCACTTCTACTGCTGAAAATATACCCAACTCTCATCAAACTAAACTGATGCTGAAACTTTAATCATTAAACCTCCTCCTTCTATATTTGTCACAGGTGTCAAAGATTATCCCAAACTATATACGACTTTAACTGAGCTAATTGGTGTTGACAATTTCATGTGCAAGTCTACAACTAACTCATTGAAAATACAAACCACGGACCCTAGTGCATATAGAGCATTAATACAATTCCTCAAAACTGAAAAAGCTGAGTATCATACTAACCAACTGAAAGAGGACAAACCTCTCCGGGTAGCTATTTGTAACCTTCACTCATCCACGCCTTTAACTTTAATAAAAGAGGAGTTAGAAGTTTGTTGCTTTGAGGTAAGGCAAGTTACCAATGTATTACACAAAGTCAGCTAAAACCCCCTTCCATTATTCTTCGTCGATCTTGAACCAACTCTGCAGTCTAATGAAATTTTCCAACTTTCATCACTACTTCACTGTAAAATTAAAATTGAAGAACCATATAAACCAAAAACAATCAGCCAATGTTTCAACTGCCAACAATACGGACACACCAGAGCATATTGTGGATACTATCCTCGTTATGTTTGTTGTGGAGCGGATCATCAGTCATTTGCATGCCTGAATCTACGAGATGTCCCTAAAAAATGCGTCTACTGTTTCCAAAGCCACTCAGCCAACTACTAAGGCTGCTCAATCTACAAAGAACTTCAAAGCCGAAAAATACACTGCGCACCAAGTAATCGCGTAAATAAATATAAAACTAAATCCACTAATGTACAAAGTAGCCACCCACCTAATCACACTCACTCCAATCCACGAACGCAGACTTACGCTCAAGCTACGTCCAACATTCCAGTTAACGACAATCAAATCCTACCATTGAAACTCATCATCCTGATTTAAATAAATTAATGACCAGTTTTTTAGACAAATTTAAAACTATATTTAACCCACTTATTGACTAAAGTAATTTCCAGGCTCCTCGACAAATAATGGCCAATAATTATAATAATTCCGTCACTGATAACTCGCTCTTAATATTACAATTTAACGCTAATGGACTCAAAAACCATGTCCATGAACTCGGAGCTGTACTTATCAACAAAAGTATTGATATTGCCCTCATTTCTGACACTCACTTCACAAAATATTCGTATATCCACATTCCTGGTTATACTTTAATTAAAACAAATCACCCAAATAACACAGCACACGGTGGTGCTACTATTTTTGTTAAATTCACTATAGAATTTTATCCCTTACCTAGTTTTTCCCAAGCTTTTCTCCAATCTTGTGCTATTAAATTAAAAATAAATAATACACCGCTCACTATTGCTGCAATATACTCACCCCCTAAACATATCGTTTGACATACAATTCTCTGACTACTTTAGCACATTTAATAACTACTTTATTATAGGCAGCACCTGATAAAATAGATTTAGCGATCTATAACCTTGCCAATATTATGCAAACTGCAGCCTGGTCAGCTACAAATACTATTCTAGGTCCTCCCTCATTAGATCCATTATCTGTCCACATACGTAACAAAACAGTCATAAAACAGAGAGCAAGAGCTCCTTCCAGTGCACTCGGTTCCCTTCCCATAAACTAATTTACAATAACCTGGCTAATTCCATGAAAAAAATGCTTACTAAACTTCAGGCAAATGTTTGGCAAAATCACTTAATGAAGCTTACTCCCAATGATGGTAGTCTCTGGAGGGAAACAAAACAAATACTTCGCTATAAATCACCAAATCTCCCTATAAGAAATCAGATGGTAATCTCTGACCTCAAAAAAACTAAACTTTTTAAGGAGTACCTCTCTCAAACTTTTCAACCACACTCTGAGATAATTGACAACAAAAATATAAATTCGGTAGAAACGTTTCTAAATTCTTCCCTTCCTCTATCTCTCCCTGTCAAGTCATTTACACCAAATGATGTAAAATATGCCATCCTAAAATACTCACTAAACAAATCATCAGGCTATGATGGCATTACTGCGGAAATAGCCAGATCCCTTCCAACTAGAGCTATCGTTCACATCACTCACATATGCCTAGACTTCTTATTTTCCTCTACTTTGGAACGATTAATCCTGAAATGTATTCTACTTATCATTACTGAAAAGAATATTCTTCAAAATACGCAATTCGGCTTTCGGGCATCTCACTCAATCATACACCAAGTACATAGTCGTAGATGCCATTTCGTATTCCCTGGAAAAAAAACTTTATTGCAAATGTGTTTTCTTAGACATTGCACAAGCCTTTGATAGGGTGTGACACGATGGCCTTTTATATAAACTTAAGAAATTCCTCCCACCCACTTACTATCTAATCATCAAATCCTATCTAACGGATCAATATTTTCAAGTTCACTACAGATCTGCTCTTTCTGATTTAGCTTCTATAAATGCTAGTATGGCGCAAGGTGGCATCCTATCTCCAATTATTTATAACATCTTTGCTTCCGACCAACCTACTACCCCCAACACATCAGTAGCTGACTACGCTGATGACAAAGTGCTAATATCCAATAACAACGAATCATAGCGTCAATAAATCTACAAACTCACCTTAACGCTATGGAAAAATGGTTTACGAAATAGCAGTTTAAAGTTAACCAGAATAAATCTATTAACACAAACTTTCCCCTCAGACTTACTCTTTGTCCTGGTGTTGTTCTATACGGAATTCCAATTCCTTACTCTACAAAAATCAAATACCTTGGCCTTACTCTAGATCAAAAATTAACATGGGCTCATCACATCAGATCTAAAAGATTAGTGTTGAATTATCGTCTTCGCTTGCTTAAACCCTTATTATGCAAAAATAATTACACCTCTATTAGAACTAAACTGCTTATTTACAAAACACTATTGAAACTACTATGGACCTACGGCCTTCAGCTTTGGGCAATGCGAAAAAGACCAATATCTTGAAAACCCAAACCTTTCAAAATATTGCGCATAGAAAACTAATGAATGCTCCACTCTACGTGTCAAATTATACACTACACACAGACTTAAAACTTACAACAATAAACGATGAAGCTTAAATCTTTTATAAAAGATTCCGTTACCGTTTAAATAATCATTCAAATCAACTAATAAAAAACTTGGCCACTCCCACAATACCTGGAAATCCTCCGAGACGTTTGAAGCACAAGTGGTGCCGTGATCTATTAAATTAATAATTATCAAGCTAACAGAAAGTGTTATCAATGGGTGGCTTTTTTCAACAAAACCTCATGACCTATTAACTTTTATCATATATTCTTATTGCGTCTAGTAGTATGGATACAGATTGTTTATTAAGTAAAAAAAAAAAAAAAAAATTGATTATAATTACTCTTTGTCCTTCTTCAATGGATACCTTTCTGTTTGACGTATCATCACATTTACTACCAATCAACATTTTCACTGTATCTGGATCAGAAAACTGAAGAAAAAAATGTATTATTTATTTACTTATTTAAATTCTAAAATAATGATTTAAAATATATATTGTCAAAACATTTTATAACAAAAATTACTAACAAATTAATCCTTTATAAAATATACAAATAAAATTAAGTAATCCTATAAATTTAAATTGTTTATTATATAATACTGACAGTTTCAATATATTTTATCCATCCATCTAGTTGAAATGAAGAATTAAAATCTGTAATATCGTAGACAATAAATACACCATGGGCTCCTCTATACGAACTTGCTAAAGACTGATAATTTTCTGTCCCAGCTGTGTCCCTAAAGTAATTATTAACATGATAATACTGACTAATGAGTCCTTAATACTAGATATTTAATGGATTTTTTTGATTTTAAGAGTATGTTAATACGTTTAAATTTAATTCAGCATTCCTATAAGGGTTCACAAATTGTAAGATGTACCTAGACTATATATAAATAAGACATACCGAATTTCCAAGTGGATGGTTTCGTTGTTAAATCTAACAAATGCTTGTTGAATGTCCATACCTAAAAAATATTTTAATTATGTGTTATAATACAATTATTCTATACCATACATTTGTTTCAATTTTAATACTATACTTGTACCTATAGTGGGTTTAGTAAATTTATATACATCTTTGCAATATCGTTTCATTATGGAACTTTTCCCAACATTTGAGCGGCCCACTATGATCAACTTATACTTCTTATTTGTCATTTCAGGTTTAATTAATCTGATTAATTTATAGTGCTGTCAATGATAACATAAAAAATGTATTTTATTTTAAGAACAAGTTTAGCTTCTAATCAATACATTAAATATCAGTATACCAGCCTTCATACTATTGTAAATAATCATACTTAAGGGGATTCGATACCGTGATTTCCTGTCTTTGTCAAACACACGCGCAAAATATGAATTCAGACGTGTTTTTTGGCAAACGTACCGATTGATATAGTGAAGCGATAAGAATTCTGAAAACAGATTTTAATTTTTCGTCAAGTCTACTTGAGATCGGTCAGTCCGCATATTTTATATTATACCCCAAAATCCTAAAATTATTGTATCACTAAAAAGTAATTATAAAAATTTCATATTTCATTTTTTGGAAAAGTTTAAATCAAAAAAAGGGGGTCAAGTGGATGTCGCTCCGCTGTACAGTAGGCTACAAGTAGATCACTGTACTATAATGGATGGTATTAAATTTGAATTCAATGATATAATATCATTGTATACGAAAAACGATTCTGAGCGGAGACGGTATGTCAGTCTAGGATATTTTAAATTATATTGATATTGTTATTTACGGTAGCTGCTAAGTTGAATTAATATTATTCATATTATTTAATTATTAACCTAAAATTATCAGTGATGCTATAAAAATATTATAATATATACCTTTACTCGTTAAAATTGAAATTAATATGTAATTTCGTCCAAATTTGAACTTAAAATGTCTGTAAAAAATAACTTTGTTTAAATATTTTTTAGATTTTTTGAATACAGTATGTACTATTTATTAGAATCTTTGCTTTAAATTTTCAATCCTTAGTTATAAAAACTGACCATTTTATAATTGTTTAATTACAATGATTGATCATTTTCGAGATTTTGATGAATTTTGTCAAAATTCGAACTTTAAATGCTTATAAAAAAAATGTGTGCCTATGTATTTTAATATTTTTCAATTGCTATTGTAATAATATATCAGGAGCCTTGTATTAAATTTTCATTATTTTTGGCCCAACAAATAAAATTTTATTGATATTAATAGAAAAAAAAACTAAAAAATTTGAAAATTTAAATCGTCCGTAAAAAGCTGAAAAACAGTCAAATATATTAAAAATTAGATGGTGTATAGAAATAGCTTATATAAACATTCAGTGAAATTTTCATGCATCTGCAGTTATTTGTTTTTGAATTGCAACAAAATAAGAAAATCGCTACGTGAGAAATCGAGTGAATATCGAATCTCGTACA